>OZ038382.1:96357167-96549667 GCA_964036045.1 Eutreptiella sp. 'Long Island Sound 2002' | reverse complement strand
TGATCCCCGACCATTTATGATGCTCAAACTAGTGGTTTTAGCTCATTTTGAGCCCGTGGGGACGGGTTTTGGCTCCTGGAAACTCCCAAAATGCCTTGAAAATGGGCCATTTTGGGACCAAAAATGGGTCAAAAATGGGTCAAAAACGCGTTTTTCCAAAAGTGATCCCGGACCATTTGGGATGCTCAAACAAGTGTTTTTAGCCCGTTTTGAGCCCGTTTTGACCGAGTTTAGCCCCATCCACCACATGTATGCACCACTTTGTGCCCTCTGCCCGTACCTTAGAGCCGTGTGGTGGAGCCACCTAGAGTTGGGAGAGGGGTGTAGATTGGAGGATATATATATATATATATATATATATATATACATATATATATATATATACATATATATATATATATATATATATATATATATATATATATATATATATATATATATATATATATATATATATATATATATATATATATATATATATATATATATATATATATATATATATATATATATATATATATATATATATATATATATATATATATATATATATATATATATATATATATATATATATATATGTCCTCTAATCTACACCAATTGCTGCGGCAGTGCACGAATAATATAGTGTGGCACGATATGTCGCACACATGTATTGAATTAGTCATTCAATTGCATCAACGAAGCACATTAGAAAGACGCAAGCTTGCCGCTTTCCTTCTTGAACGTAAGTACAATATAAGTTGCTTTGCTTTCCTTAGTCGGCTTAGGATGGACTGCTTTTGAAAATTGAATGGTGCGGTGATAACTTTGAGGCTCCGTGCCCTCATTCGTTGTCCCCGTTGTTGGCAATTCATGTGCCAATTGCAATTTGTTCACGTGGACGATAGCTTTGGGGCGTATACCCCTTGGACTCTCGAAGTTCAATGTTACGGCATTGGCATCCGCCGTACCTGTGACTCCGTGTCGAGCGAGTATGATGTACGAATCCTTGGTTTCCCACATTGTAATTGGTATGGCGGCCTTGTGTTTCAAGTCTTGAGGGCGGATATAACTTTGAGTTGGTGTTGCGGGCTTTGGCCGCGGAATTTTGCGCGGTGGTGTTGAATCCATGGGAGATGTCGATGCTGACGGAGATGATACGGGCACACATTCAGTTGTGCTTTCTGGCGTGTACACCCAACCGCATGCCACACAATCACAATGTTGGAGGTCCGGAACTGTGGTTGCGCCGCGTGAGAACTTACATCCTGGAGGGGACTCATCCCAGCACTTGAATGAGTAAGTTGTGCCCCATTTTTTCTTCTGCGCAGGCACTCCGCACAAACATGACGGCCAGTCATGTGGGACATGTTTTGGCGGCTCCATCCACTTGAAAGCTCGTTGATGACGGTTGTCCGGCTTGTTATTTGGGCATGCCAAAAAAGCTAGGTCAAAATTTGGAGTCGCTGAGCCGCTAACCTTAGGGATGAGCTCGGCTTGGCACACAGGGCACGGGGGCGCATTGTCCATTAGTGAAGTGCAGGTAATTCCGTTAAGAATACACCTAGAAAGAGGGGATGGAAATGTGTGAGATTTAGATAGTCGTACTGGAACATGGCCTCGGAGTAGTGGTGCAAGAATGGCAACCAAGTCCTTTTTTGTCATTAGAACACCACGGACAAAATTTTAGGGCGGCTTCCATCCGAGTGTTGTTGGAGTACACATGATGCAAGGCACGCAAGTTTCAAACATAAACGTAAGTGATGGAAACGAGTGCTTTTGATGCAAGTAAGTGAAGGTAGCTCCATTAAGAGTACACGTGCATCCTACGTCGTGTACTAATAAGTGAAGGTAGCTCCGTTAAGAGTACAATTGCATCCTACGTCATGCACTAATTGTAACCTGCTCGTATGGATTGGCAAATGAGATGGTTGGAAATGGACGAAAATAAGGGAAGGTAACTCCGTTCAGAGTACACCCGCTTTGCTACCGAAATGTTCACCGTATGTTTTAGAAAATGGATCACCCTTTGTTCGAGGGTATTGTAACAAGCCGGTCGCAACAATAGAAGGCGCGCGCACACCGTGGATGACCGCTTTGACGCTTGTCGCAAGTAAATGAAGGTAACTCCGTGCAGAGTACACCTTTACTTGTACTTTTGTTGCAAATAAGAGAAGGTAACTCCGTTAAGAGTACACCTGCATCCTACGTCGTCTAATGATAAGTGAAGGTAACTCCGTTAAGAGTACACCTGCATCCTATGTCGTGCACTAACTGTACCCTGCTCTTATGGATTGGCAAATGGACGAAAACAAGTGAAGGTAACTCCGTTAAGAGTACACCCGCTTTGCTACCAAAATGTTTTCTGTATGTTTTAGAAGATGGATCACCCTTTGTTTGAGGGGATTCTAACAAACCGTTTGCAACAATCGAAGGTGCGCGCACAACGTGGATGAGTGCTTTGTACGCTTGCTGCAAGTAAATGAAGGGAACTCCGTGAAAAGTACACCTTGACTCGTACTTTTGTCGCAAATAAGAGAAGGTAACTCCGTTAAGAGTACACCTGCATCCTACGTCGTGTACTAATAAGTGAAGGTAACTCTGCTAAGAGTACACCTGCATCCTACGTCGTGCACTACTTGTATGTAGGTTTGTTAAATTTGCAATTCTGCGGATTTGATTGCAGGTCTGTTAATCGTACCTTTTGAATGCAAATTACAATTACAATTTCCGAGGACACGCAATTGCACGCAAGAATGAAATAAATCCGTAATACATGCAAAAGAAGTTGTCCGTGTGGGTGGGCGCCATACAAGGAGCATTAGCGAGTTTGGAAGAAAGAGGGGGACAAGTAAAGGGACTACGGGGGCAAACCCACAAACTACACCGCCACAGACCACTCCTACAAGAAAAATTCCAAAGTCAAGAAAGACAAATATGCCTCCACGTACCCGAACTTGCGAACCACCACCCTACCGGTCGCACCGTCAACCACATCCCAAGAGTGGACACGAGGCCGACCAAAGTTCTCGCAAACATTCCTCAAAGAAGCGGTCATCCAACTTCGAGTCCGGGCCAAGGTCCAAGAAGAGCCGACCAGAGGACCAGGAACAGTCGAATACTAGACGCAAGAGATCCACTTCGAGCCGTCCTTCCGAATCAACAAGCCAAGAGCCGCCAACAGCAAAACAAGGGCAACAAAAAGCCGCGGTAAATCATGCTACACTATCCGAGAACGAGAGCAAGAAGTGGTTAATCCTTATCAGGGATGAAAATTTAAGTCGACGCAAACGCCGCGAGCATGCTTTGCACTTCTTGGGAGCCGCTGATAGTACCCTGGTAACATTACAGTACCGCTTTCTGAGTCTTCAACTGCATCCCGACAAAAACCCGTCAGATGCACTAGCAAAGCAACGATTCCAAGTTCTTGGGTGTGCAAGAGACATGTTCCGTTAGCTAACCAGTTGCCATACATGAACAATCGTCTTTATATTCTTCCTACGGGTTGACGGATGCGGAGGCTGCGGGGCATTGGACGTCTAAGACGGACTACTTGCTGAATTGGATTGGGGGTTGCGAATTGCAGCTTCCATGTCGCTGTTGGTGACGGTAGGAAGCGGCCCACCCTCCGTCATTGCCCAGTCCACCGGTTCATCATACTCTCTCAAAGCATCTTCACATGCCCAATCTTGAAACGTATTCACGGTAGAACGCAAGCTGCTCGTATCGTCGGCAAACAGCTGGAGAACGCTTGCACAATACGTCAAGAACCACTGTGGGAGTTGCCCGGTGAGTCGATTGGTCTGGCACCATTGCATTGCGAGCATGACGACACGGAAGCCACATGTATCGGAATCGGGTTGAGTTCCATAATGATGCCATGTAAAAGACCATCCCATTTTACTCATAATTGCCCGGAACCATGCGCCACAGGTAGATGCGTTATCTTTAGGATCGTGGACGACGAAGGTCTTGTCTACAATGGAAATGTCGGTGACCAACACGTAGTGAACTCCAACAGTGGAGTGCTGCGAGGTGAGTAGTACGGGTAGGGCATCTCCCAGAGTATACACAACCCGCGACGTCGGAGGATGCTGCATTATTACTGCCAATGTCACATCTTGGATGACGGGCTTAACGGAGGAATTGCCCTGTGGCAACAAGACCTCTAGTAAGCATTGCACTGCTGCGCAAGACAACCATGCACTCTCCAATAAGTGCACATTGTTCTCCATGGTATCGCTTCTTTCTTGTGGCCAAAAATCCTCTCCAAAGTAATTAAGTCGTGGCTGCAAATGGGGGAAATCATGGATGGATGACGGTATCAGTCGTACAGGTGCTTGTGAATGTGTAGGCGATGGTGTAGATGATGGAGGTTGAATGTGGTTTTGCTTTTGTAGGATGCGTTCTTGAAACTGCGCTTTGGTTCCGGAAGTTGATAGCTTATGTGCGGCACACAATGTCCTCAATTGCACAACCAACATTTGAGCCAAGTCTTGGGCCGCAAACACTCGTGGGTTATTACACCCGTCCAATAGTTGGAAGCCTTGTGCCGGTTGCCGTGTACTACCAACCGGTCGTCCTTGTTTGCGGATTTGCTCCGTTCCATCCTTGTTTAGATCATCAATGTCCAAAGACAGCTTGTCTCCACGCATTTGTCTCTCAATATACGACCAATATGGAAATGACACATATTCAATAATGTGGAGCATGTGGACCTTCAATATCCGAGCATCCAACCGCTGTGGGAGTTGACTTACGGCACTCCAAGCACGATGGACACACATAATTCCAATTATGAGTGATGTTGTAAATGTTCTTCGTGGATAAGGAGGAATTTGGCTTGGTGGCTTGGGAGACAACACGTTTGTGGCCACAAACCAACCCCATAATTGCACGTAATATGGATCAACAAGGAAAGCGTCACGACGGTAATTGAGGATGAGTAGGCCTTGAAGTGAACGAGCGCGTGATAAAGCAACATATGCGTGTGCTGCGTCAAAGAAAGCTGCCATGTCCACCCATACACGGTCGTAAGAGCAGCCCTGCGTACCGTGCACGGTACATGAGTATCCAGGAAGCATAGGAAATTGGATTATGTTGACTTGCACGGACGGGCCGTACACCGGAATAATTTGCTGGAAACGGCAAATGGGGTACTCCCTTGCGTGCCCCACCGGGCTTGCCACAATGACATCATTCGACCATCATTTGATCACAACAAGTGTTGAGTTAACCAGTCGATTTTCGATGGACACATTGCGAATAAGCCGTGCCCTCATGCCCGCTGCGACACACACTTGCTTAGGCAGCACACGACGATTGCGAGAATTGATGTAGTCGCACATTGCTTGATTGGTAGGGGCACCACCCATATCAACGTAGCTAGCATTGAACGTTACAATGCTTGACCCCAATTGAGCCATGAAATGTTCATTCCATCGGTTCATAGCATTTCTACGCCCAACCAACATGGGGGCATCCTCCAAGTCTTGTAGTGACACACAGGAATTTGGCGCTATGCGTTGTTGCAGAATTAAGTGGTCCTCGTCACTCTCCTCTCCAATCCGCACACGATTAAGCAAGTTAATGAAATGCGCATCGTCTTGGCGCATTACGTCCGTCAGCACAAACGGAACAAAATGGTTTCGAAAGAGTGCACTGTCAAAGATATCCAAATCAACAGCGGGTAGTTGCAATGGATAACCCACGAGGAGCACTGTAATGCCACCAAAAGGATTGCGCTTGTCGCGGCGTACCTTGTGTAGCACATCGTGGAGCGTGTGAAGGAGCTTGTTGGATAAGAGGGAGAACTCATCGACAATAATCATATCGGCAGTTCGAATCATCCACCACAAGGTTGTGTGTTCCTTTATTTGCCACTCCAAGTCCAAAGATAATGTGAACAGGCTGTGGATTGTGCGTCCTCCAACATTTAGGGCGGCTACCCCACTAGAACCACAAACTAGGATGCCGAAACCAAGCGCTCGTAACTTGGCAATTAGCAAGCGAACGACATAAGACTTGCCGGTTCCCGCAACCCCTGTGAGAACAGCACACAATTGCGCAACACTACTTCCACTTGATGTGCGGCAATGCTGGGAAATATCCCGACCATTCTCAAGAGGTTGCCGTTGAAAATATGCAATAAAAATGTCAAATACCCGGCGTTGCCTTTGGTTCAACGCATTCACAATTGCCTCTGCTGCACGCGTGTCGTCAGCATCCATGAATGCCCTTAACTCCTCCGCCAATTGGGGATCCAGTTCAGCTTCCTCGGCCATTGCTGGTTCATCTTCTCCAAACCGGTGCTTTTCAAGCTCATCTAAATCGGACCTGTAGGTATTGAGGAAGGTGGAGTCTATGATCTCTTCGGCCATAAGAACTTGTGCAAGAAGTCGCAAACGCTCAACGGAATAGCCACGTGCTTGGGCATTGTTTCAAGTTTCTCTTGCCTCTTCCTCATAACCGCGAAACAATCCTCGATGAATACACTCCTCCATGTATGTTTTAGTGACATTGCTGGACGAGGGGAATTTCCGCTCGTGGTCTGCTTTTGTGAACGGCTGTGACAATAATATCTTTTGCAAGAAATACAATTCTGCATCTTCTCCATACGGGAGGTAAAATTCCACCTTGGGATCGCACTTCGCCTTCGCAGAATCCACTTTTTTCCCACCTCGTCCGTGAATGTCTTCTCCAACTTTTCTGGTGGTGATGGCCACCAATATGGTTGAACCTCTCATCGGGGCGTACATTGGCTTGAAAATGATCTCCGCTCATTGCATCATCGGAATCGCTAGAAGGAGAATCATATGCAAAGTCCTCCGCTGGATTGCTTGCTATGTTCGACGATAATAGCGATAGTAGTCGGGGTACTTGATGGGGACGGCAGCAATGGGGCGTTCCAAATAGTGGTCATAGCGATCCAAATACCAAAAGTTTGTGGACGTATCTTCGTCTGGGAGATGCTTTCGACGCTTGAGCCGTCCTAGTTTAGGCCATGGATCTGTAGGAATCCATACCACCTCTCGGCTACCTCAACATTGATGGATTCCTAAGAGCATCATGCCGTTCTCCATGCGTCCCAATGAACGCAACTTGAGCAAACGCTCCACATCGCTTGCATCGGGCGAGACGGTGATGGGCACCGTCAATGACTTTGCTGGCTTTGTAAGATATTTGGCGAGATATAATTCCCAACCCGCAGATGTTATTCGTTGCACATTTTTGTGGCACTGGAGCCGAACCAACAAACGGCGATTGTGTGGAACAACACATGCATCTTCAGCTTCATATGTGCGATAAAGCAAGCGGACTCCACTGTCATCCAATTCTTCTCTCTCCTGCGGCACACTAAAGGGATAACCTGAACTGCACTTGGTGCATACACGCCCACGACCAATATTGAAACACTTGTCGGGGTAGCATTGATGCACCATGTTGCACTCCTTGTACAGATCCCGTAGCTTTGCTGTGAACTTTGGATTAAAGCCGTCACTTTCACGGGGCATTGTTGCGCAAACCACATCGTCCGGGATGCTGTTGGCTTCACACCATACCACGCCATGCAAATGCACCCGGCCTCGCTCTTGATATTCAAATTGAAACCAATAATCCCGCACCTTTCCAAATGGACCATTTTTGCCAATAGCCAAGAACTCCCGCTTGAATATCTCCACCCGCTTGTGAAACGCCACACAAGCCTCCATATCGTGGCCATCTTGGATTGGCTTGTTTGGCCCTATGTTTTTGGGGTATTCTCCAGGCCACACAGCTCCTGCACGGCACCCTTTTTGCACAGCAGCTTGCAAATCGGCCCAGTTGTCATTCATGGTCAACGTGATGAAAAGGTCCGCTTTGCCAAGGTCACGACTCATGGCTGTAAGATCTAAATGTCGCGAGGCCCAATAAGAACGGGTTCCAACCAATTTTGAAGGTACATAAGTTCCATACCGATAATACGGGTTGAGCTCGGCCGTACCTTTATCGGTCCCCTCGCGCTTGAGATTGTGGTTCATAGAATTTACACCGTCTTGGTGGCATGCACGCGGCTTTTTGCCTTGACTGCTAGCCGGAGTTGATGGCGGTGTTGTTGATGTTGCTGCATACTGGGAACGAGCAGGAGGGTGTTGGGTGCTTTGGGTTGCGGATTGTGAAGATTGACTCGGCTGGGTGCATTGACTTCCTTGCGGACACTCCGAGAACGTGTGTGGTGATTGTGAGGTAGATTTTTTTGGCGCCGGTTTTGGACCCATGGAACTCCTCGCACTTCTCAAATGTGCTGCAGTAATGTCCTCTGCCCGATTCGCACGTTGAGCCTTGAAATTTTGTTGATTCCAAATCAATTGGCTTTTAATCTCCCTGCTTACTTGGAAAAAGGACCACCACCGGTCCCGACGCCATCGGCTATCAAAGGCAAGATAACGACTACGGTAGTAGGCAGCACATCCAATTCCGCAACCTACGGTATATCCACCAACGCCGCCAGGATACAAATCGGGCCATACACACGGTTCCAACTTGGGGTCGTTAAAATGCAAATAAGTGTCATTGGCCAACGATTGAGCGGCCGTGGTAACGTTCCCACCCGCTCCCTGGAAGGGTGTTCGATGGAGGAAGCCCACTTTGTCCGAGTGAGGAGCAAAATCCGGAATGATGTTCCGTGGGGCATCACACTCCACAGCCCAAGCAACGTACTCATCTCGTAAATGGTATTCCAAGCGTTTCCCGTACTTGTCTTCATACGAACGCTGTGTCAATGTGCCCATGGTGGTGGCCACATTCTCCAAGTATCGGTACAACGTCTCATAGTGCGCCAAGAACCGAGAATAAAAAGGGTTAATTTTTTTGAGCAGCAACAATGCTTGGTTCATTTGACGGTTGCTTTGCTCGCTGTGCTTGGGCTTTTGATAATCGCGCAAAATATCCTCTTCTATTGTCATGAAACCATAAAGTGCATTGTAGTGTTGGCTTGGCTTGCGGCTGACACCAACGGTACCAATTGCATGGTGCCATTGCTTGTGACGAAGATCCACGTGCTTCAACGTATTTGAGTAGAGGGCCCCAAGTGCAATTTGTCGCTTCTGGTACTCGGTGAGGTCCGCAATTTTTGAGGGGATATTGTAATGAATGTTCCCATCCAAAGTGTAGCCATAGTTGATGGGGTCATACTTCGCCGAATACTTGCTACAAACGTGGCAAGCATACATACGTGTAGCTGAGTGCAAAACAGGAGTGTCATAGAGGACAAAGCGACTTGTGTTGCGTGCAAGAGATCGTGGGGGAACTGCAAACGGTGCATTCTTATACTTCAAGTAATTGGCGAACATGTCGTTGCGGAACACAAATATCCCACTTGTAACCAAATCGGTGGCCGGCACGCCAAACAAAGTTTGTGTACGTATCTCGTCAGTATTGCGTGGAACCGTAAACTTGTGTCCCCCACCTATTGGGCCCCAAAGGAGTTGACCACACCGGTAGCAAAGCGCATCGAAAAGTGGTGAGTACAAAGTGTCCAAACCATCAAGCCAATACTCTCGAACAAACTTCAAAGAAATGTTCGACCGCGATGATGTATTAACACGGAACAACTCCCGAGACACCGTACGAACGACCCCGGAAGAGCGACGCTGCGATGCCTTGATGTGTTGCTTCTCTGGCGCATTGCAGTGTCCACCAACGATGCCCTGATTGCGTTGCGATTCTGGCGTGTTGTTTATGCCTCCACAGGAACCCTTGGCCGCTTGGGACTCCGCAGTGTTCTTCTTGCCTCCACAAGAACCCTTCGCCGCTTGCGACTCCGCGGTGTTCTTTTTGCCCTTGTTGGCTTGGGACTCCGCGGTGTTTTTCTTGCCTCCGGACGAACCCTTGGCTGCTTGGGACTCCGCAGTGTTCTTCTTGCCTCCACAAGAACCCTTGGCCGCTTGCAACTCCGCGGTGTCCTTTTTGCCCTTGTTGGCTTGGGACTCCGTGGTGTTTTTCTTGCCTCCGGACAAACCCTTGGGTGCTTGGGACTTCGCAGTGTTCTTCTTGCCTCCACAAGAACCCTTGGCCGTTTGTGACTCCGCGGTGTTATTTTTGCCCTTGTTGGCTTGGGACGCCGCGGTGTTTTTCTTGCCTCCGGACGAACCCTTGGCCGCTTGCGACTCCGCAGTGTTGTTTTTGCCCTTGTTGGCTTGGGACGCCGCGGTGTTTTTCTTGCCTCCGGACGAACCCTTGGCCGCTTGGGACTCCGCAGTGTTCTTTTTGCCTCCACAAGAACCCTTGGCCGCTTGCAATTCGGAAGTGTTCAAACTTGCAACCGTTGCCGCTTGGATCCCAAGTGCGGTGCGCTTTTGCGATCGTTTAATCAATGTGGCACGCAACTGCGCATGTCGCCGACGGATGGTAGGCGGGGGTACTTCGCTATGCAACTTGATGAACTCGGCCACCGAGAAGTCAATGTCTGTGTCCAAGCATCGTTGCAACTCGTGCTCCCAATAGTTTGACATAGTGCGAAATAAAAGGTCACTCCGTTAAGAGTACACCTTGACTCCAAGTCCAACTGCCGAAGGCAAGAAAGTACAATATGCCTGAAACAACAAAGTGACAAGGGGGCGGAAACATATCTGACAAGCTGGCTGCCATCTTATTGCCCAATGTTGGTAACACTCATACTCGTACGGCGTCAAACCCAACCCAATAGCAATGTGTTGTTATGCGTTGGTGGGCCTTAGCCTTGTCAAAGAATGAGCCCAATTCCTGCCCACTAGAACTCAAGCCCAAACATAACATCACCCGTTGGACTCTTGGAAGCAAACATCGCAAGGAACTACTCGTCCCTCTTGTACCAAACACTCCACACTATTGTTGCAACTCTTGCTCCTATGATTAGACATGGCGTGAGTATGAAGGTAACTCCGTTAAAAGTACACCTGTACTCCAAGTCCAATTACTAAGAGCAAAGGGCACAGAAGAACAAAGCACACAAACGGCAAAACACGACAAAGAACTACACTTTCCTCTTGCACACAACACTCCACACTATTGTTGCAACTCGTGCTCCTATGATTAGACATGGCGTGAATGTGAAGGTAACTCCGTTAAGAGTACACCTGTACTCCAAGTCCAATCACTAAGAGCAAAGGGCACACAAGAACAAAGCACTCGTGCTCCTATGATTAGACATGGCGTGAATGTGAAGGTAACTCCGTTAAGAGTACACCTGTACTCCAAGTCCAATCACTAAGAGCAAAGGGCACAGAAGAACAAAGCACACAAACCAGCTATGGGTATAGTAACCCAATGGGCTATCAGACTTCAGACTTCAGACTTTTATGGGCCATCACCCCCAACCCCCAACCCCCCAAGCCCCCCATGATAGGCCTTTGCCCCCCCCCCCCCCATATCACACTTGTGCTCTGACCCCCATATCAGACTTGGCTCCCCCCCTTTTTCTCTTGCCCACTTCTGCACCTTGCTTCCTTTGCAGACCATGACCGTAGGCAGGAACTAGGTATGTGAATAACAACAGGGTCAATTTTGCTGGTGGGCTACCCCAACGCTCAACCCGAAACCCCCCATCAGGCTTTTCTCCCCCCCCCCCCACCCTGTCCGCAAAAAAAAAACGCAAAAAAAATTAATTGTTGGCTTCACGCCTTACGCAAAAATGGGTTCCGCAAAAAAAATCGCAAAAATAAAATAATTTTTGCCCCTGCCCCCCTTTTTGCAAGAATGCCAGAATCGCGGGAGAGTTTGCCGCACTGCTTGTTGTCCCCCTCTTCCGTGTCTCATGCCCCGTTCTGCACCTTGCTTTGCTTTCAGAGAATGATGTAGCCAGGATTGTGGCAAGTGTTAAAATACCGTGCGACGCACGGTAGTGGAGTTTGGCTGCTGATGTGCCCCAAAGCAGATAAAGGGGCTAGTTTGGGCCGTGGATATTTGAATGTGGTTGCTGATGTGCCCCAATGCAGATAAAGGGGCTAGTTCGGGATGTGCATATTTGAATGTGGCTGTTGATGTGCCCCAAAGCAGATAAAGGGGCTAGTGCAGGATATCGCGTTGCCAGTCTTTTTGTGATTGCAATTTGTTTGTTGGTTGTTGGTACAAAGGAGTTTTAGTACATTTCGGGGGTTTTTTTAGTACATTTCGGGGGGTTTTTTAGTACAGTTAGGGGGGTTTTTTAGTACAGTTAGGGGGTTTTTTAGTACAGTTAGGGGGGTTTTTTTAGTACATTTGGGGGGGTTTTTTAGTGCATTTCAAGGGATGTTTTAGTACATTTCCAGGGGTTTTGTAGTACGTTTTGGGGGGCTTTTTAGTACATTTCGGGGTACTTTCGGGGCAATGTGAGCCCTGAATCTCAGTCCAGGGAGACAGGCGATTCAGGGTCATGGAAGCACATGTGATTGTACATTCAGTGTTTTGCTTCACATTGCTCTGTGTATGTGTTTTGCATTCTTTGTGTGTCTGCCTGGAGGGGCATTCTGCTTTGCTTCACACCCCCCAATTTCAGTGGGGTCCCCCATTTAGTGTGGGGGACCCAATTTTTCCATTGTCTACCGTCTACGGTCTACCCCCCTCTCCCCGCTCTCGACTCTTCCCCTCTTTTTTTCAATGGAACGGGGGCCCGCAGCAGTGTCTCTTCTGCCAAAAACAATTTTTTTTGCACGTGCGCCTGCTATTTTCCACATGGCATTTTTTTTCTGTCAGTGAAACGACACTGTCTGCAGGGTTGGTGCCTGGGTAGGGTGCAAGGGGTTCTTCGCCGGGTGTGGGGGGCCCGAGAGGACGCCCAAGCACCAGAGAGTCAAGGAGAGCGAGGCTGAGGGGGGGGTTGTGAAAAGGGGCTCCAAGGGCCACAGGCTTACTTCCTCAGTACAAATGTCTACACTTGTTGGTTTCACAAAATTTTTCAACATACTTCAGCATAATCACTTATCCGGGGTGCCCTGAATTTTTCTGGGGTCCTATAAGGACAGTCACATTTATGTTTTTTTTTCCCACTACGGGAGCCACTTTCGTTTTGCCTGTGCTTGTGCCTGTGCTTAGCTGCTCGGGTTCCCGTGCGAGGGGGGACCCTGTAAGTTAGTTAAAGGTCAACATTTTTTTCTTTTAAGGAACATTGGTTACAGGGTTACCCTGAACTATTTTTGCATCTTACCCCATTCTGCCCTTTGCTTCGCTTTTAGAGAACGTCGGTGACGGGAACGTTGGTTGATTGCTGGCGGGTGCATGATGTTGTTTTTAATGCGTGTGTATGTGTGTATGTGTGGGCATGCGTGGGTGTCTGTATGTTTGCTCTGGGTCCCCCTGCATGGGGGGACTCATCGGCTGGGCAGCTATACCCCTTAAACCCCTCCCCTCTGCTCTCGACCCCTTCCCCGACCCTCTGTTAAACAACCAGCACAAACAAAAGTCAGTTAAACATAAGGGGGCCACTGACAGCACCGCTTTTGGAAATTTTTTTTTCATTTTTGGAGAACAGTTTCTTGCCTGTTAAACGGTGCTGTCTGATGGCGGGGTGCCTGGGCAGGCAGGCTTGCCTTCACTGCCCTACAGGGGGGGGGGGGGAGAGGACGCCCGGGCACCCAAGGGGTCAGAGAGAGCAGGGTGGGATGTAAAAATAAAAACCTGTAAGTTCCTCTCCACCCTCCCCGCCTGGGCGGTCCACATGGACCAACCCCTCCTGGCTTCGGCTTCCACACATTTTTAGGGACTTTAACAGGTTAGGGATCTTGCAGACAATACAATTTTCTGTGATTTGCCCTGGTGCTTTAGTTACGAATAGCCCCTGCACTGTACCGCACCACACTGCACTACACTCACTGCAAAAAAAACTGAGACCCCCTGAATTTCCTCTTCTTGGTTGCGATTGTGCATTTGTTCCTTGTCAGCATGCCTCAGTGTGCCACCCATAACATCTCTTGTGGCCAGACCTTGGCACTGCTACATCCTCCAATGCAGATTTGCTTTGCGCTGAACGTTCTGACACTGCTAACAGTTCCAACAGTTCTTCTGACGATTCTTCGGACACTTCTTCTGATGATTCTTCGGACAGTTCCTCTGACAGTTCTTCTACCAGTTCCTCCAACAGTTCTTCCGACGATTCATCTGACTAGTCTTCTGACAGTGACCCTAACTATGGTTCTGTGTGCAGTTGCACTACTGAATCGGACAAAGGGTGTGTGGATCTGACCTAACGTCTCAACGATTTGCCCATTTGCCTAGGCCCATTGCATCTCATTGCGGTGTTCTTCCCCTCCCTGCGTACCCTGTCCCTCAATCTTTGTGAAAATTCTGTGGGAGCGAGTGTGGCACATGCGCTTGCAGCGCTGAAGGATGCCCCCTCACTGCATGCCCTCTACCTCGATCTTTGTGCAAATATCGTTGGAGGCAGTGGGGCACAGGCGCTTGCAGCGCTGAAGGATGCCGCCTCACTGCATACCCTGTCCCTCGACCTTTGTGGAAATTCTGTTGGAGACAGCGGGGCACAGGCGCTTGCAGCGCTGAAGGATGCCCCCTCACTGCATACGCTGTCCCTCCATCTTGGGCAGAATTCTCTGGGAGAGAGAGGGGCACGGGCGCTTGCACCGCTGAAGGATGCCCCCTCACTGCATACCCTGTCCCTCGATCTTGGTGATAATTTTGTCGGAGACAGTGGGGCACAGGTGCTTGCAGCCCTGAAGGATGCCGCCTCACTGCATACCCTGTCCCTCGACCTTTGTGGAAATTCTGTTGGAGACAGCGGGGCACAGGCGCTTGCAGCGCTGAAGGATGCCCCCTCACTGCATACGCTGTCCCTCCATCTTGGGCAGAATTCTCTGGGAGAGACAGGGGCACGGGCGCTTGCACCGCTGAAGGATGCCCCCTCACTGCATACCCTGTCCCTCGATCTTGGTGATAATTTTGTCGGAGACAGTGGGGCACAGGTGCTGGCAGCGCTAAAGGATGACGCCTCACGGCATACCCTGTCCCTCAATCTGAGGTCGAATCCCGTGGGAGGCAGTGGGGCACAGGCGCTTGCAGCGCTGAAGGATGCCCCCTCACTGCACACCTTGTCCCTCAATCTTAGGCAGAATTCCGTGGGAGAGAGTGGGGCACAAGTGCTTGCAGCGCTGAAGGATGCCCCCTCACCGAATACCCTGTCCCTCGATCTTAGTGGGAATTCCATGGGAGGCAGTGGGGCACAGGCGCTTGCAGCGCTGAAGGATGCCCCCCTCACTGAATACCCTGTCCCTCAATCTTAGTGGGAATTCCGTGGGAGAGAGTGGGGTACATGCGCTTGCAGCGCTAAAGGATGCCCCCTCACTGCATACCTTGTCCCTCAATCTTAGGCAGAATTCCGTGGGAGAGAGTGGGGCGCATGCGCTTGCAGCGCTGAAGGATGCCCCCTCACTGAATACCCTGTCCCTCGATCTTAGTGGGAATTCCATGGGAAGCAGTGGGGCACAGGCGCTTGCAGCGCTGAAGGATGCCCCCTCACTGCATACCTTGTCCCTGAATCTTAGGCAGAATTCCGTGGGAGAGAGTGGGGCACAAGCGCTTGCAGCGCTGAAGGATGCCCCCTCACCGAATACCCTGTCCCTCGATCTTAGTAGAATTCCATGGGAGGCAGTGGGGCACAGGCGCTTGCAGCGCTGAAGGATGCCCCCTCACTGAATACCCTGTCCCTCGAGCTTAGTGGGAATTCCGTGGGAGAGAGTGGGGCACATGCGCTTGCAGTGCTGAAGGATGCCCCCTCACTGCATACCTTGTCCCTCAATCTTAGGCAAAATTCCGTGGGAGAGAGTGGGGCACAAGCGCTTGCAGCGCTGAAGGATGCCCCCTCACTGAATAACCTGTCCCTCGATCTTAGTGGGAATTCCATGGGAGGCAGTGGGGCACAGGCGCTTGCAGCGGTGAAGGATGCCCCCTCACTGAATACCCTGTCCCTCGATCTTAGTGGGAATTCCATAGGAGGCAGTGGGGCACAGGCGCTTGCAGCGCTGAAGGATGCCCCCTCACTGCATACCTTGTCTCTCAATCTTAGGCAGAATTCCGTGGGAGAGAGTGGGGCACATGCGCTTGCAGCGCTGAAGGATGCCCTCTCACTGAATACCCTGTCCCTCGTTCTTAGTGGGAATTCCATGGGAGGCAGTGGGGCACAGGCGCTTGCAGCGCTGAAGGATGCCCCCTCACTGAATACCCTGATTGTCCGCGCGCGCCGCCGTGAATTATTTTACCCCTGCGTGAATTGTTTACCCCCCTCCGTGAATTATTTGACCCCTCCGTGAATTATTTACCCCCCTCCGTGAATCATTTGACCCCTCCGTAAATTATTTACCCCCCTCCGTGAATTATTTTACCCCTCTGTGAATTATTTCACCCCTCCGTGAATTGTTTACCCCCCTCCGTGAATTATCTGACCCCTCCGTGAATTGTTTACCCCCCTCTGTGAATTGGTTACCCCCCTCCGTGAATTATTTTACCCCTCCGTGGATTATTTACCCCCCTCCGTGAATTATTTTACCCTTCCGTGAATTATTTACCCCCCTCCGTGAATTTTTTTACCCCTCCGTGAATTGTTTACCCCCCTCCGTGAATTATTTTACCCCTCCGTGAATTATTTACCCCCCTCCGTGAATTATTTTACCCCTCCGTGAATTATTTACCCCCCTCCGTGAATTATTTGGACCCTTTCTGAATTATTTACCCCCCTTCGTGAATTATTTTACCCCTCTGTGAATTGTTTACCCCCCTCTGTGAATTATTTTACCCCTCTGTGAATTATTTACCCCCCTCCGTGAATTATTTGACCCCTCTGTGAATTATTTACCCCCCTCCGTGAATTATTTCACCCCTCTGTGAATTATTTACCCCCCTCCGTGAATTATTTTACCCCTCGGTGAATTATTTACCCCCCTCCGTGAATTATTTTACCCCTCCGTGAATCGTTTACCCCCCTCGGTGAATTATTTTACCCCTCTGTGAATTGTTTACCCCCCTCCGTGAATTATTTTACCCCTCCGTGAATTGTTTACCCCCCTCCGTGAATTATTTTACCCCTCCGTGAATTATTTACCCCCCTCCGTGAATTATTTGACCCCTCCGTGAATTATTTACCCCCCTCCGTGAATTATTTTACCCCTCCGTGAATTATTTTACCCCTCCGTGAATTATTTTACCCCTCCATGAATCATTTACCCCCCTCCGTGAATTATTTCACCCCTCAGTGAATTGTTCACCCCCCTCCTTGAATTATTTGACCCCTCCGTGAATTGTTTTCCCCCCCCCCGTGAATTATTTTACCCCTCCGTGAATTATTTACCCCCCTCCGTGAATTATTTTACCCCTCCGCGAATTATTTACCCCCCTCCGTGAATTATTTTACCCCTCTGTGAATTATTTACCCCCCTCCGTGAATTATTTTACCCCTCCGTGAATTATTTACCCCCCTCCGTGAATTATTTTACCCCTCCGTGAATTGTTTACCCCCTCCGTGAATTATTTGACCCCTCCGTGAATTGTTTCCCCCCCTCCGTGAATTATTTTACCCCTCCGTGAATTATTTACCCCCCTCCATGAGTTATTTTATCCCTCCGTGAATTATTTACCCCCCTCCGTGAATTATTTTACCTCTCCGTGAATTGTTTACCCCCCTCCGTGAATTATTTTACCCCTCCGTGAATTATTTACCCCCCTCCGTGAATTATTTTACCCCTCCGTGAATTATTTACCCCCCTCCGTGAATTATTTGACCCCTCCGTGAATTATTTACCCCCCTCCGTGAATTATTTTACCCCTCCGCGAATTATTTACCCCCCTCCGTGAATTATTTTACCCCTCCGTGAATTATTTACCCCCCTCCGTGAATTATTTTACCCCTCCGTGAATTATTTACCTCCCTCCGTGAATTATTTGACCCCTCCGTGAATTATTTACCCCCCTCCGTGAATTATTTTACCTCTCCGTGAATTGTTTACCCCCCTCCGTGAATTATTTTACCCCTCCGTGAATTATTTACCCCCTCCGTGAATTATTTTACCCCTCCGCGAATTATTTACCCCCCTCCGTGAATTATTTTACCCCTCCGTGAATTATTTACCCCCCTCCGTGAATTATTTTACCCCTCCGTGAATTATTTACCCCCCTCCGTGAATTATTTTACCCCTCCGTGAATTATTTACCCCCCTCCGTGAATTATTTTACCCCTCCGTGAATTATTTACCCCCCTCCGTGAATTATTTTACCCCTCTGTGAATTGTTTACCCCCCTCCGTGAATTATTTGACCCCTCCGTGAATTGTTTACCCCCCTCCGTGAATTATTTCACCCCTCTGTGAATTATTTACCACCCTCCGTGAATTATTTTACCCCTCCGCGAATTATTTACCCCCCTCCGTGAATTATTTTACCCCTCCGTGAATTATTTACCCCCCTCCGTGAATCATTTTACCCCTCCGTGAATTATTTACCCCCCTCCGTGAATTATTTTACCGCTCCGTGAATTATTTACCCCCCTCCGTGAATTATTTGACCCCTGCGTGAATTATTTACCCCCCTCCGTGAATTATTTGACCCCTCCGTGAATTGTTTACCCCCCTCCGTGAATTATTTTACCCCTCCGTGAATTGTTTACCCCCCTCTGTGAATTATTTTACCCCTCCGTGAATTGTTTACCCCCCTCCGTGAATTATTTACCCCCCTCCGTGAATTATTTGACCCCTCCGTGAATTGTTTACCCCCCTCCGTGAATTATTTTTCCCCTCCGTGAATTATTTGCCCCCCTCCGTGGATTATTTTACCCATCCGTGAATTGTTTGCCCCCCTCGGTGAATTATTTTACCCCTCCGTGAATTATTTACCCCCCTCCGTGAATTATTTTACCCCTCTGTGAATTATTTACCCCCCTCCGTGAATTATTTTACCCCTCCGTGAATTATTTACCCCCCTCCGTGAATTATTTGACCCCTCTGTGAATTATTTACCCCCCTCCGTGAATTATTTGACCCCTCCATGAATTATTTTACCCCTCCGTGAATTGTTTACCCCCCTCCGTGAATTATTTTACCCATCCGTGAATTGTTTGCCCCCCTCGGTGAATTATTTTACCCCTCCGTGAATTATTTAGCCCCCTCCGTGAATTATTTTACCCCTCTGTGAATTATTTACCCCCCTCCGTGAATTATTTTACCCCTCCGTGCATTGTTTACCCGCCTCCGTGAATTATTTTACCCCTCCGTGAATTGTTTACCCCCCTCCGTGAATTATTTTACCCCTCCGTGAATTATTTACCCCCCTCCGTGAATTATTTGACCCCTCCGTGAATTATTTACACCCCTCTGTGAATTATTGTACCCCTCCGTGAATTATTTACCCCCCTCCGTGAATTATTTCACCCCTGCGTGAATTGTTCACCCCCCTCCTTGAATTATTTGACCCCTCCGTGAATTGTTTACCCCCCTCCGTGAATTATTTTACCTCTCCGTGAATTGTTTACCCCCCTCCGTGAATTATTTTACCCCTCCGTGAATTGTTTACCCCCCTCCGTGAATTATTTGACCCCTCGGTGAATTATTTACCCCCCTCCGTGAATTATTTTACCCCTCCGTGAATTATTTACCCCCCTCCGTGAATTATTTCACCCCTCCGTGAATTGTTTACCCCCCTCCGTGAATTATTTTACCCCTCTGGAATCGTTTACCCCCCTCCGTGAATTATTTTACCCCTCCGTGAATTGTTTACCCCCCTCCGTGAATTATTTTACCCCTGTGTGAATTATTTACCCCCCTCCGTGAATTATTTGACCCCTCGGTGAATTATTTACCCCCCTCCGTGAATTATTTGACCCCTCCGTGAATATTTTACCCCCCTCCGTGAATTATTTTACCCCTCCGTGAATTGTTTACCCCCCTCCGTGAATTATTTTACCCCTCCGTGAATTATTTACCCCCCTCCGTGAATTATTTTACCCCTCCGTGAATTATTTACCCCCCTCCGTGAATTATTTTACCCCTCCGTGAATTGTTTACCCCCCTCCGTGAATTATTTGACCCCTCCGTGAATTGTTTACCCCCCTCCGTGAATTATTTTACCCCTCCGTGAATTATTTACCCCCCTCCATGAGTTATTTTACCCCTCCGTGAATTATTTACCCCCCTCAGTGAATTATTTTACCTCTCCGTGAATCGTTTACCCCCCTCCGTGAATTATTTTACCCCTCCGTGAATTATTTACCCCCCTCCGTGAATTATTTGACCCCTGCGTGAATTGTTTACCCCCCTCCGTGAATTATTTTACCCCTCCGTGAATTGTTTACCCCCCTCCGTGAATTATTTGACGCCTCCGTGAATTGTTTACCCCCCTCCGTGAATTATTTTACCCCTCTGTGAATTATTTACCCCCCTCCGTGAATTATTTTACTCCTCCGTGAATTGTTTACCCCCCTCCGTGAATTATTTTACCCCTCCGTGAATTATTTACCCCCCTCCGTGAATTATTTGACCCCTGCGTGAATTATTTACTCCCCTCCGTGAATTATTTCACCCCTCCGTGAATTGTTTACCCCCCTCCTTAAATTATTATACCCCTCCGTGAATTGTTTACCCCCCTCCGTGAATTATTTTACCCCTCCGTGAATTGTTTACCCCCCTCCGTGACTTTTTGACCCCTCCGTGAATTATTTTACCCCTCCGTGAATTGTTTACCCCCCTCCGTGAATTATTTTACCCCTCCGTGAATTATTTACCCCCCTCCGTGAATTATTTTACCCCTCCGTGAATTATTTACCCCACTCCGTGATCTTTTGACCCCTCTGTGAATTATTTACCCCCCTCCGTGAATTATTTTACCCCTCCGTGAATTATTTACCCCCCTCCGTGAATTATTTTACCCCTCCGTGAATTGTTTACCCCCCTCTGTGAATTATTTTACCCCTCCGTGAATTATTTACCCCCCTCCGTGAATTATTTTACCCCTCCGTGAATTATTTTACCTCTCCGTGAATTATTTACCCCCCTCCGTGAATTATTTTACCCCTCCGTGAATTATTTACCCCCCTCCGTGAATTATTTTACCCCTCCGTGAATTGTTTCCCCCCCTCCGTGAATTATTTTACCCCTCCGTGATTTGTTTACCCCCCTCGGTGAATTATTTAACCCCTCCGTGAATTATTTACCCCCCTCCGTGAATTATTTTACCCCTCTGTGAATTTTTCCCCCCCCTCCGTGAATTATTTGACCCCTGCGTGAATTATTTACCCCCCTCCATGAATTATTTGACCCCTCCGTGAATTATTTACCCCCCTCTGTGAATTATTTTACCCCTCCGTGAATTGTTTACCCCCCTCCGTGAATTATTTTACCCCTCCGTGAATTGTTTACCCCCCTCCGTGAATTATTTTACCCCTCCGTGAATTATTTACCCCCCTGCGTGAATTATTTTACCCCTCTGTGAATTATTTACCCCCCTCCGTGAATTATTTTACCCCTCCGTGAATTATTTTACCCCTCTGTGAATTGTTTACCCCCCTCCGTGAATTATTTTACCCCTCCGTGAATTATTTACCCCCCTCCGTGAATTATTTGACCCCTCTGTGAATTACTTACCCCCCTCCGTGAATTATTTTACCCCTCCGTGAATTATTTACCCCCCTCCGTGAATTATTTTACCCCTCCGTGAATTGTTTGCCCCCCTCCGTGAATTATTTTACCCCTCCGTGAATTGTTTACCCCCCTCCGTGAATTATTTTACCCCTCCGTGAATTGTTTACCCCCCTCCGTGAATTATTTTACCCCTCTATGAATCATTTACCCCCCTCCGTGAATTATTTGACCCCTATGTGAATTATTTACCCCCCTCCGTGAATTATTTTACCCCTCTGTGAATTATTTACCCCCCTCCGTGGGTTATTTTACCCCTCCGTGAATTATTTACCCCCCTCCGTGAATTATTTTACCCCTCCGTGAATTATTTACCCCCCTCCGTGAATTATTTGACCCCTCCGTGAATTGTTTACCCACCTCCGTGAATTATTTTACGCCTCTGTGAATTGTTTACCCCCCTCCGTGAATTATTTACCCCCCTCCGTGAATTATTTTACCCCTCCGTGAATTATTTACCCCCCTCCGTGAATTATTTGACCCCTCTGTGATTTATTTACCCCCCTCCGTGAATTATTTTACCCCTCTGTGAATTGTTTACCCCCCTCCGTGAATTATTTTACCCCTCCGTGAATTGTTTCCCCCCCTCCGTGAATTATTTTACCCCTCCGTGAATTGTTTACCCCTTGCGTGAATTATTTTACCCCTCCGTGAATTGTTTACCCCCCCTCCGTGAATTATTTTGGCCCTCCGTGAATTATTTACCCCCCTCCGTGAATTATTTTGGCCCTCCGTGAATTATTTACCCCCCTCCGTGAATTATTTTACCCCTCCGTGAATTGTTTACCCCCCTCCGTGAATTATTTTACCCCTCCGTAATTATTTACCCCCCTCCATGAATTATTTTACCCCTCCGTGAATTGTTTACCCCCCTCCGTGAATCATTTGACCCCTCCGTGAATTGTTTACCCCCCTCCGTGAATTATTTTACCCCTCCGTGAATTATTTACCCCCCTCCGTGAATTATTTGACCCCTCTGTGAATTATTTACCCCCCTCCGTGAATTATTTTACCCCTCTGTGAATTATTTACCCCCCTCCGTGAATTGTTTTACCCCTCCGTGAATTATTTACCCCCCTCCGTGAATTATTTGACCCCTCTGTGAATTATTTACCCCCCTCCGTGAATTATTTTACCCCTCCGTGAATTGTTTACCCCCCTCCGTGAATTATTTTACCCCTCTGTGAATTGTTTACCCCCCTCCGTGAATTATTTTACCCCTCCGTGAATTAGTTACCCCCCTCCGTGAATTATTTGACCCCTCCGTGAATTATTTACCCCCCTCCGTGAATTATTTTACCTCTCCGTGAATTGTTTACCCCTCTCCGTGAATTATTTTACCCCTCCGTGAATTATTTACCCGCCTCCGTGAATCATTTTACCCCTCCGTGGATTGTTTACCCCCCTCCGTGAATTATTTTACCCCTCCGTGAATTGTTTACCCCCCTCCGTGAATTATTTGACCCCTCCGTGAATTGTTTACCCCCATCCGTGAAGTATTTGACCCCTCCGTGAATTATTTACCCCCCTCCGTGAATTTTTTGACCCCTCCGTGAATTGTTTACCCCCCTCCGTGAATTATTTGACCCCTCCGTGAATTATTGTCCCCCCTCCGTGAATTATTTGACCGCTCTGTGAATTGTTTACCCCCCTCCGTGAATTATTTCACCCCTCCCTGAATTATTTAACCCCCTCCGTGAATTATTTGACCCCTCCGTGAATTATTTACCCCCCTCCGTGAATTATTTCACCCCTCCGTGAATTATTTACCCCCCTCCGTGAATTATTTTACCCCTCCGTGAAGTGTTTACCCCCCTCCGTGAATTATTTTACCCCTCTGTGAATTATTTACCCCCCTCCGTGAATTATTTTACCCCTCCGTGAATTATTTACCACCCTCCGTGAATTATTTCACCCCTCCGTGAATTGTTTACCCCCCTCGGTGAATTATTTTACCCCTCCGTGAATTATTTACCCCCCTCCGTGAATTATTTTACCCCTCCGGGAATTATTTACCCCCCTCCGTGAATTATTTTACCCCTCCCCGAATTACTTACCCCCCTCCGTGAATTATTTTACCCCTCCGTGAATTATTTACCCCCCTCCGTGAATTATTTTACCCCTCCGTGAATTGTTTGCCCCCCTCCGTGAATTATTTTACCCCTCCGTGAATTGTTTACCCCCCTCCGTGAATTATTTTACCCCTCCGTGAATTGTTTACCCCCCTCCGTGAATTATTTTACCCCTCTATGAATCATTTACCCCCCTCCGTGAATTATTTGACCCCTATGTGAATTATTTACCCCCCTCCGTGAATTATTTTACCCCTCTGTGAATTATTTACCCCCCTCCGTGGGTTATTTTACCCCTCCGTGAATTATTTACCCCCCTCCGTGAATTATTTTACCCCTCCGTGAATTATTTACCCCCCTCCGTGAATTATTTGACCCCTCCGTGAATTGTTTACCCACCTCCGTGAATTATTTTACGCCTCTGTGAATTGTTTACCCCCCTCCGTGAATTATTTACCCCCCTCCGTGAATTATTTTACCCCTCCGTGAATTATTTACCCCCCTCCGTGAATTATTTGACCCCTCTGTGATTTATTTACCCCCCTCCGTGAATTATTTTACCCCTCTGTGAATTGTTTACCCCCCTCCGTGAATTATTTTACCCCTCCGTGAATTGTTTCCCCCCCTCCGTGAATTATTTTACCCCTCCGTGAATTGTTTACCCCTTGCGTGAATTATTTTACCCCTCCGTGAATTGTTTACCCCCCCTCCGTGAATTATTTTGGCCCTCCGTGAATTATTTACCCCCCTCCGTGAATTATTTTGGCCCTCCGTGAATTATTTACCCCCCTCCGTGAATTATTTTACCCCTCCGTGAATTGTTTACCCCCCTCCGTGAATTATTTTACCCCTCCGTAATTATTTACCCCCCTCCATGAATTATTTTACCCCTCCGTGAATTGTTTACCCCCCTCCGTGAATCATTTGACCCCTCCGTGAATTGTTTACCCCCCTCCGTGAATTATTTTACCCCTCCGTGAATTATTTACCCCCCTCCGTGAATTATTTGACCCCTCTGTGAATTATTTACCCCCCTCCGTGAATTATTTTACCCCTCTGTGAATTATTTACCCCCCTCCGTGAATTATTTTACCCCTCCGTGAATTATTTACCCCCCTCCGTGAATTATTTGACCCCTCTGTGAATTATTTACCCCCCTCCGTGAATTATTTTACCCCTCCGTGAATTGTTTACCCCCCTCCGTGAATTATTTTACCCCTCTGTGAATTGTTTACCCCCCTCCGTGAATTATTTTACCCCTCCGTGAATTAGTTACCCCCCTCCGTGAATTATTTGACCCCTCCGTGAATTATTTACCCCCCTCCGTGAATTATTTTACCTCTCCGTGAATTGTTTACCCCTCTCCGTGAATTATTTTACCCCTCCGTGAATTATTTACCCCCCTCCGTGAATTATTTTACCCCTCCGTGAATTATTTACCCGCCTCCGTGAATCATTTTACCCCTCCGTGGATTGTTTACCCCCCTCCGTGAATTATTTTACCCCTCCGTGAATTGTTTACCCCCCTCCGTGAATTATTTGACCCCTCCGTGAATTGTTTACCCCCATCCGTGAAGTATTTGACCCCTCCGTGAATTATTTACCCCCCTCCGTGAATTTTTTGACCCCTCCGTGAATTGTTTACCCCCCTCCGTGAATTATTTGACCCCTCCGTGAATTATTGTCCCCCCTCCGTGAATTATTTGACCGCTCTGTGAATTGTTTACCCCCCTCCGTGAATTATTTCACCCCTCCCTGAATTATTTAACCCCCTCCGTGAATTATTTGACCCCTCCGTGAATTATTTACCCCCCTCCGTGAATTATTTCACCCCTCCGTGAATTATTTACCCCCCTCCGTGAATTATTTTACCCCTCCGTGAAGTGTTTACCCCCCTCCGTGAATTATTTTACCCCTCTGTGAATTATTTACCCCCCTCCGTGAATTATTTTACCCCTCCGTGAATTATTTACCACCCTCCGTGAATTGTTTCACCCCTCCGTGAATTGTTTACCCCCCTCGGTGAATTATTTGACCCCTCTGTGAATTATTTACCCCCCTCCGTGAATTATTTTACCCCTCCGTGAATTGTTTACCCCCTCCGTGAATTATTTTACCCCTCCGTGAATTTTTTACCCCCCTTCGTGAATTATTTGACCCCTCTGTGAATTATTTACCCCCCTCCGTGAATTATTTTACCCCTCCGTGAATTATTTACCCCCCTCCGTGAATTATTTTACCCCTCCGTGAATTATTTACCCCCCTCCGTGAATTATTTTACCCCTCCGTGGATTGTTTACCCCCCTCCGTGAATTATTTGACCCCTCTGTGAATTGTTTACCCCCATCCGTGAATTATTTGACCCCTCCGTGAAGTGTTTACCCCCCTCCGTGAATTATTTTACCCCTCCGTGAATTATTTACCCCCCTCCGTGAATTATTTTACCCCTCCGTGAATTATTTACCACCCTCCGTGAATTATTTCACCCCTCCGTGAATTGTTTACCCCCCTCCGTGAATTATTTTACCCCTCCGTGAATTGTTTACCCCCCTCCGTGAATGATTTGACCCCTCTGTGAATTGTTTACCCCCCTCCGTGAATTATTTGACGCCTCCGTGAATTATTTACCCCCATCCGTGAATTGTTTTACCCCTCTGTGAATTGTTTACCCCCCTCCGTGAATTATTTTACCCCTCCGTGAATTATTTACCCCCCTCCGTGAATTATTTTACCCCTCCGTGAATTATTTACCCCCCTCCGTGAATTAATTCAACCCTCCGTGAATTATTTACCCCCCTCCGTGAATTATTTCACCCCTCCGTGAATTGTTTACCCCCCTCCGTGAATTATTTGACCCCTCTGTGAATTGTTTACCCCCCTCCGTGAATTTTTCACCCCTCCGTGAATTATTTACCCCCCACCGTGAATTGTTTCACCCCTCCGTGCATTATTTAACCCCCCTCCGTGAATTATTTGACCCCTCCGTGAATTATTTGACCCCTCCGTGAATTATTTGACCCTTGTATGTGTGTCAATTATTTTGGGGGTCTAGACCCCCCTAGGAATTGACGCATAGGGTCGCGTCAATTATTTTGGGGGTCCAGACCCCCATAGGAAATGACGCATAGGGTCGCGTCAATTATTTTGGGGGTCTAGACCCCCTTAGGAATTGACGCATAGGGTCGCGTCGATTATTTTGGGGGTCTAGACCCCCCTAGGAATTGACGCATAGGGTTGCGTCAATTATTTTGGGGGTCTAGACCCCCCTAGGAATTGACGCATTGGGTCGCGTCAATTATTTTGGGGGTCTAGACCCCCATAGAAATTGGCGCATAGGGTCGCGTCAATTATTTTGGGGGTCTAGACCCCCCTTAGGAATTGTGGCATAGGGTCGCGTCAATTATTTTGGGGGTCCAGACCCCCGTAGGAATTGGCGCATAGGGTCGTGTCAATCATTTTGGGGGTCTGGACCCCCCTAGGAATTGACACACAAGGTCGCGTCAATTATTTTGGGGGTCTAGACCCCCATAGGAATTGACGCATAGGGTCGCGTCAATTATTTTGGGGGTCCAGACCCCGGTAGGAATTGACGCATAGGGTCGCGTCAATTATTTTGGGGGTCCAGACCCCCATAGAAATTGGCGCATAGGGTCGCGTCAATTATTTTGGGGGTCTAGATCCCCTTAGGAATTGACGCATAGGGTCACGTCAATTATTTTGGGGGTCTAGACCCCCCTAGGAATTGACGCATTGGGTCGCATCAATTATTTTGGGGGTCTAGACCCCCATGCGAATCGATGCATAGGGTCGCATCAATTATTTTTGGGGTCTAGACCCCCGTAGGAATTGGCGCATAGGGTCGCGTCAATTATTTTGGGGGTCTAGACCCCCATAGAAATTGGCGCATAGGGTCGCGTCAATCATTTTGGGGGTCTAGACCCCCCTTAGGAATTGACGCATAGGGTCGCGTCAATAATTTTGGGGGTCCAGACCCCGGTAGAAATTGGCGCATAGGGTCGCGTCAATCATTTTGGGGGTATGGACCCCCCTAGGAATTGACACATAAGGTCGCGTCAATTATTTTGGGGGTCTGGACCCCCATAGGAATTGACGCATAGGGTCGCGTCAATTATTTTGGGGGTCCAGACCCCCATAGGAATTGGCGCATAGCAGGGGGGTGCACCACCTCAGTGGAATATCTATCCAGAGGGGGGGTGTACACCACCTCAGTGGAATATTTATCCACAGGGGGGGGGGTACACCACTTTAGTCGAATATTTATCTAGAGGGGGAGGTACACCACCTCAATGGAATATTAATCCACAGGGGGGGGGGGTACACCACCTCAATGGAATATTTTTCCCAGCCTCCCATTTTCCCCAATGCCCCATTTTCCACCCTTTTTTTCTTTTTTGGGGGGGGTGTTCCCCTGTGTTGCATGGACTCCCATTCTTCCCAACTTTCAATTTGCATGATGGTTTTTTTTGTGGTGGGTGGCTGTGTTGGGGGAGGGGGAGTGCCAAACTTTTTCTTGTCCCTTTCTGACAGCAAGGAAGGAAGGGAGGGGGCGGGTACCACACTTTTATCAGACTTTTGCTGAGATGTGTTCTGTTTTATGTCCTTGACACGAGATGCCAAATCACACTTCAGACTTTAGACTTTATACCCATAGCTGACACAAACCGCAAACCTCGGCAAAGATCTACTCGACCCTCTTGTACCCCACACTGCACACTAATGTTGCAACTCTTGCCCACATCATTTGGTTCCACAACGGCCCACTATCAAGGCATTTTGGGAGTTACCATGGCCCAAAATTTTTCACCATGGGTGCAAAATGGGCTAAAAAGACTTGTTTGAGCTTGCCATATGGTCTCGGATCACTTTTGGGAAAACGCGTTTCCATGGCCCATATGCGTCACCACGGGATTTTCCGTGGGCCAAAACACGTCACCACGGGCTCAAAACGGGCTGAAAACACCTTTTTGGGCATCCCAAATGGTCTAGGATCACTTTTGGAAAAACCCGTTTTTGACCCATTTTTGACCCACTTTTGGTCCCAAAATGGCCCATTTTCAAGCCATTTTGGGATTTTCCATGAGCCAAAACCCATCGCCACGGGCTCAAAATGGGCCAAAAACACTTGTTTGAGCATCCCAAATGGTCCAGGATCACTTTTGGGAAAATGCTTTTTTGACCCATTTTTGACGCATTTTTGGTCTTGAAACGGCCCAATTTCAAGGCATTTTGGGATTTTCCATGGCCCAAAACATGTCACCACGGGCTCAAAACGGGGTAAGAACACTCGTTTGAGCATCCCAAGTGGTTTGGGAACAACTTTGGAAAAAATGATTTTTTTCGCCCTGGGGACCCTGGTGGACCCACCGTTGGCCCCCGCCGTGCGCGGGCCGGGCTGCCCTGCGGCTCCACCAAGTGACCACTAGTTCTACATGTCTCGTTGGGCGATTCTGAGGGGTGGAAACCACAAAAAGTGGCGGGTTGCGGGTGGACTAGGTGCCCTCGAAATCGGATTTTGAGCCACGTAGCCCAAGATACGGCCCGTGCTTGGTTTGGGAGGGTTGGTGCACATTGCGCAAATTTTGGGGCTTTTTGGCGCCTTTTTGGGCTGTTTCTCGGACGTATCGTGGAGTTGAGGGGCAGTATAGGGCTCTTTGACACGGTGAAGTCAAGCCGCACATGGTATGTAGCCACGGTTTCCCTTCGTTTGGGCGTTTTGCCCGGGTTTGGGTGCTATTTTAGGCGAAAAAAGGCTGTCTTTGGACCAAAACTGCGCAGATTTGGGAAGGCACCTCGCGACTTGGCGCCCCCGCCCCGGGGCGCCACCGGTGAGTTTTTGGGCTGAAAACTTGGATTTGGCAAGGCCACCACCTAGGCTCTAGGATGGCTAGAGTAGAGTAGAGCCCGGAGCGATGAGGCGGAGCAATGGCCAAAATGGAAAGGAGAAGTGCTTGCTTGTTGCTTGCTGCTTGCTTGTTGCTTGCTTGGTAGCTAGATTTAAGGGGAGAGGGGTGTAGTAATATATATATATATATATATATATATATATATATATATATATATATATATATATATATATATATATATATATATATATATATATATATATATATATATATATATATATATATATATATATATATATATATATATATATATATATATATATATATATATATATATATATATATATATATATATATATATATATATATATATATATATATATATATATATATATATATATATATATATATATATATATATATATATATATATATATATATATATATATATATATATATATATATATATATATATATATATATATATATATATATATATATATATATATATATATATATATATATATATATATATATATATATGGATATATATATATATATAGATATATATATATATATATATAGATATAGAAGCTCCTTCTTTTCTTGAGCCTCATTTTGTTTCTGCTGACTTTGCAATACATGGTTTAGCCCGGTTGGGGCGCCACTTACAGAAGTGGCCTTGAATAGACCAGGGGGCACCATGCACACAAATACCACCTACCGTTGACCCCCCTCCCATAAACTGTGTCTTTTTTGTTTCAATTCAAGTCCAAATTTGTCAGTGCCTAGTAACCTAGTAAGGAAAAACTTTAAAACTTGCTTTTTTTACCTAGTCAAAAAAATTTTAAATAAACTTTTTTTACTAAGTTTTGCTACATTTTACGGGGTTTTGATACATTTTACTAGGCTTTGCTATGTGCATACTAGGTTTCACCAAATGCCCAGATCAGGTGCAGTTGGTGTCCACGGCGCCAATTGGGGGAGCAGATCACCAGGCGAATGTGGTGCGCCCCCTGCCAACAGTGGCCGAAAGGGATCCAACCTGTGGAAGTTCCCATCGTGCCTACTGACGAAGGAAGAGTTTCACAAGGGTATGTAAAAAAAAAGGAAGGAAGTGTTCGCGGCTTCACAGCATTTGAAAGGGGCTTCATGGTGGGAAAGGGTGATGGACATGCAAAAAGCGGCGGTGGCGTTTTCCAAAGAGGACCTCAGTCCGCTGGCCACGAGATTACCATCAGGGAGGCAAGTGGGCTACTCCATAGAGACCGAAGGGCACCAGGCGCTCATACGTTTAATCGACAGGGAGAAGGACAAAATCCAGGGGAAAACAGTGGTGCGGCTGCTCCATATGTCCCTATCGGGACCGCATCCCCAGTCAGAGAAAGTCGAAGACCGAAAGCACTGATCAAAACAGGTAAATCGCCTACTACAGTAGTTGTTGGTACGGAGAACACTATCGGTTCTGAAGTCACCAGCAGGGGGCCTGCTAACGGATGAAGAGGGCATTGCGCAAGAGCTTTGCAAGTATTGGGTTGGCATAATGCGGCCCATGCTGACGCCCGACTTGGAGCGAAAGGATTATTTGAATGATATGCCAAAGAGGTGGAGGGGTGCGGGGGGAAAATTGTGGCAGCAGCCATCGTTAAGCATGGTACACGAGGCTCTGGGCGCGCTCGACCCAGCGTCAGCACCAAGGTATGATGGATTCATAGGGGCGTTTTATAAAGCGTATTCATCGCGCTTTGCGCCAGTGCTCTTGGACGTGATTCGGGATGTGGGCAGCACAGGGCGGCTACCGAAGGGGGGTGTCAGGGAATGACTTAGGCGGCCCTTTACGCACGTAGACTTCGTCGCTGAAAGGCACGTTTCATGGCGTTTTCAACATCCTTTTTTTGCACCCAAAAAAAGCATATCTTTTTTTCGGCCAACTCCACCTGTATTTTCATCGTGGGATACAACAACCTCGCCTTTTGTTGCTTCCAGAGGTGCACATATACAAGCCTGTATATACAGGCTGTATATATTCCGGGCCCCTGGCGGAAGCCAGAACCAAGCGTTGTCCTCCCGCCCGAGCCTCAATGACCGCCTCGAGGCCCAGGGTGTCAAGGGTGTGACGGGCATCGGCAGCCACGTGGTCGTCCCCCTCTGGCAGAGAGAACATGGCCTCCGTGACGTGGCCCTGCGCGTCGTTGCCCTGTACCCGTGCCAGCTGCTTGGAGCCCACTAACACTGCCATGGACCGCTGCTCCGTGACCGCTGGTACGGCTCGTCGCATCTGCCGGTCATACAGCCACAACGTACCCACGTCAAGTACGACAGCCACCGCTAGGATTGGGAGACTGCACAGAGGTTGCTGAAGGACCGGCAGCACCTCGCGAGGCCAGCCCATGACGTTCACCACGGCTGGATGGTTGGCGTACACCTGAAGCCAGGGATCACTCTGGCCGTCAGGGCTTCTCACCTTGGTACCACGCACCTGGGCCCACGATTGCGCCGACACCACGCGGGACCACTCCCTGAATGTCGTGAAGTCCTGCACCACCCAGGAACCGATCCACAGGTCCAAGGCCTGCGCCACCGCCGCCATCCAGTGAGGGAACAAGGACAGGGCCTCTTCATGCTCGATGCACGACCGCGACACCAGCAGTGCGTGCAGCGGTGCCCTCTGAAAGGTTGCCCGCAGGTCGCCGGGGGGGCCGGCAAACGGGTTCCACGGCGGACGCTGCAGGATCCTCCCTGCCGGCGGGCAGAAGGGTGTGTCACCGCGCAGGAACGCGTATACCGCCCTCCTTCGATCTTGCATCGGCAGCTGCATGATCTGGGTGAGCCGATGGTTCCTGCGGGCATACACATCTTCCCCAATCTTGACCATGTCCTCCACAAAGAGCCTGGCCTTGGCAGGGCCCCGGGACGACGCCGCTCGCACCGCAGCAAACAGCCGCTTCAGGTCCCCGGGGACGACACCCGCCATCAGGGATTCAGTCCACCTGCAGCCGTGCTCCCTCCACGCCACGAACTCCACCGCGCTGTCTGTCAGGGGTGGCTCTGCCGTGAACTCCTCCACACGCCTGCATACGAGTCCAGCCACCTCCTCGTCCCGCGCACACAGTAGGCGCATGTGGGGAATGTCCTCCTCCGGCCCCCCACAGAAGATACAGGGGTGGGCTGGTATTGCCATACGCGTGAGCTTTTGTCTCCACCGTCGCATGACCTGCATGGTGGACAAGCGACCGTCACGTGCCCGCAGCATATTCCTGTGCGTTGTGCCGTGGTGCACAGCTCCCAGGGGCATCGCCTCGCAGGCGCCAGCCAGTGGCGTGTGCGCCCTGGTGCAAGCCGCTAGCGAACGCCACTCCATCTCCCGGACTTGCTGAAGGGCTTGCATGGATGGCACACGCGGCTCGAGCTCTCCATTATCCCCCGGCACCAAGAGGATGGCGTGCTCCTTTGGCAGGACAAGATGGACAGGCGGGGCCATTGCACGGGCCGCGGCAGAGTCCGGTGCCTCGAGCGGGACCGCCGCCAAGTGCGAGCTCTGCCTCACCACCCAGTGGTGCGGCCCCCCAACTCGGCGCGGCAGCCGCCGCAGCCCCTCCACTATCCAGCTCAGTGCGTGCTGATTGACCAGATGTGATGACGGCCCCTTGATGCCACGGTACAGGGCCTCCTGCGCCCTGCGGAGATGCGCTCCTATGACGGACGCATCCACCACGTGTACCGTGCACGCTGACGGGGGCGTGTGCAACAAGTACGCCGCCGCGCCAATGATCTCTGCCTCCGGGACCGTGCCGTAGATGGCACCCGTCCACGTGGGGATTCCGTGGCTGGCCACCGCCACGTTTGTGGCGTCGTCTCCCTGGGGCGACGCGTCAGACGATGTGACTTTAGTCGCCACCGGCACCCAGCAGTACCGGCGGGGCTCCAGCCACGCCACGTCGGAGTGGGGGCTCTGCACCACCTTTCCCAGGGACGCCGCACTGGAGGCCGTGAGCTCCGGGGACAGGACCACCCTCGGTCGATATACCGCGTCAGGTCTCCAGGCCAGGTCACATCCGCAGACTGACTTTATGGCTTTATGGTGGTTTTGACTGCCACTCTCCCAAAGGAAACCGTGTTCTTAGATCACGGTCTGATCTATGGTTTAGCTATGTTTGTGGTGTGTGTGTGTGTGTGTGTGGTGTGCATGCATGTGTGTCTTGGTACAGTGCAATTTTTGGTGGGTCACACGTAGAGTCAAACTCCGTGGTAATTGAGTATAGCAGCCAACCCGGGGCTGTCCATGCTGTTCGTCCCGCTAGCCGCCCTCCTGTTTCTATTGGGGGACGTCTTTGAGGGCTACCAACAGCAAGACGATCCGGCGTCCGTCCCCCTGCTCACTCCACACGCCGGGGGCGGCATAAGCCCGCCACCACTGTGGGTTGTGCACGGGCGGCCAGCGTTTTCCAGGGCGTGCGCGGCGGTGCACATGTGCAGCGAGTGGGCAATTGTCCTTATGCTGCCAGCAGGCCCAATCCCGGATCCGGATGAGTACTCGGTCCCGGAAGTGGTCCGGATGTCCAACGTGCCGCACCATCCGCACGTCGCCGTCACGTCGTTGCGTGATGGCGGCGTAGTGGAGCAGGGGTCTGTGGTGGTGTACCAGCCTTCCTGCTCCGCAACAGTTTGGGGAGCGGAGTATACCACCGCCCATCCTTCCTCCCTGTATCCGCCCTCCACATACACGTCCCGTGCAGCGGACTGTCTATTGCGTTTGCTGGCCTGCTTTCAGCGCACTGGGTGAATGAGACGGTGAGTCAACGGACCGGGCAGCTGCGGCCGGAAGACGTCGCGGAGCCCCGTGAGCCACACGTGGTCCAGCTGGTGGGGCCCTACTCCCGCGTGCGGAAGGTGCAGGTGGTCCTCATGGCACTCCTGAAGCTGGACAGCCCAGTGCCCAGGCGTAGGGCAGGGGAGCCGCGCATGCAGGAGGTCATTTGCGGGATGAGTCAGGGACTGTACTGTCGCATCTGTGCGGGGCCCCGAGAGAATGCAGATGTCCCTACCCTTGAAGGCATAGGATTGTGTGGCCAACTTCCGCCCCGCCCACTGCACTTGCGGCAGATGGGCGTGTACACACGAGTACACCGACGATGGCATGAGAAGTCCGACGCGCAACGTCCCCATCGCTCTGAGTACCCTGTCCACCCACGTATTGCCAGCGTGTGTGGCGAATGACGCAGAGGGCACCATGAACTGCCCGCATACTCCGTACTGCACGTGCATGTCTCGGAGCATGGCCCGCAGCTCATCCCGGACTGTCGTCGACCTGTGGTGGGTGAGCTGAGCCATGGTCGCCACGACGGAGTCGCGACATATAACCTGGACATCCGCCAGCCGTAACCCATGACCCGACCGCACTGCTACGTTGGACAGGTCCTTGGGCAGCCTCTCAAATTGCAGGGCCGCAGCCTTGATGGCAGTATTCGGTTTCATCACCGCCTCCGCCGTGTCGGACAGGTAGGGTGCCGCGTACCTCACGATGCCTCCAACCACATCCGCCATCACCTCATGAGGTACCGACGCCGGCCCTAACGTGTTCTTGCACCAGCCCAGCAGAGCTTCACACCGGAGTACATGTTTCTCCTTCATGGTCGCCATCCCCTTGGGATCGAGGCGGAGGCCCAAGTATGGTACCGTGCCCTTGGCACGTAAGCACACCCATGGGGCCGCCGTGTTCCCTGGGTTCAGGTATACCATAATCGAATGGATGCGAGCAATGTTGGCATAGGCGCATTTGCCCACGTTGAGGGACATGCCCATGTCAGTGAGATACCGCGCTATCGCCGCCGCATACTCCAGGAATTGCGGCAGGGAGTGCGCTATCAACAGGAGGTCATCACAGTACGCCTGTACCGTGGGCAGCACCGCATGGCGAGCATCTCCCCGCGCCTTGCAGGCGAGGCTCCGCAGGAGAGGTTCCAAAAGGAGGAGGTAGAGCACAGCGCTCTCCGCACTGCCCTGCCGCAGGCCCCTGTGGAGCCGTATGCTCGGCGTCGGGCCGTGCGCGGTGACGATGCGCACCAGAGACCCGCAGCTGAGGGTGTGGAAGAGCCTGATGAGCTCCTCCGGGACACCCATGTGGCGCAGGAGGAGCGCCAGCGCTCCGTGCGGCGCTGTGTCAAAAGCTTTTGACACATCGAAGGCCAGGACGTGGTTTTCCTCCAGCCCACGCTGCAGCCTGCGCTGGGCCAGGAACACCGGGGCAGCCGCCGTGGAGCCCGGCATGGCTCCGAACTGCCGGTCCGCGGCCAGTCCCTTGCGTGCCAGAACAGCTGTGAACCTCCGCATGAGGGGAGTCATGAGCATTCGCATGTCTTGCTGCCCCAGCGCTATCGGCCTGTACTCGTCCAGGTTGCCCGTGGCTGTGCCCTTGGGCATCAGCCAGATAATGGCCTCGTGCCAGGATTCCGGGACGTCCGCACCCCGTAGGATTGCCCTGTACGCATGCACCAGGAGCCCCTGCACCGGTTCAGGCAGCTCTGCTATGAGGGCAGCCGTGACCCGGTTGGACCCCGGAGCTTTGTCGTCCGCCACGGCCTGCCTCACGGCGTCTTTAAGGTCCTGCATGGTGTAGTCCTGTACCGACCTCCATTCCTCCGGCACCCCTTTGGGAATGTGGGCCCGGACCAGCCGCTCGAAGGCCGGCAGGTTCACTGGTCGCTTGGCGTACAGCGCCTCCCAATACCTCTGGACCTCGCCAATGACGTCCGAGGCCTCCAAGAGCACCTTCTCCGACTCGCGGACGCGTACGGACCATAGGCCTGACGGGGCATAGTTCACCACGTTGATGGCCCCCCGTATCGCCGTCCATCGGAGCTGCAGATCCGGCACCCTGCCCCGCCAGTAGTCCTTGATGGACCGGCGCCTGTTGCTCCTGAGGACATCCCGCAGCTCCTCCACGCGTGTCTCCAGCTGGTGGAGCTGTTGGTCCAACGCGGCACGTAGGTCCTCTACCGAGGCGGGGGACAGGTCGGGGTCCACTCGCCGGAGGTGCTGTAGCAGGGCAGTCGCTTCCTGGGAGTGGAGTCCGGCCGCCGCCGCGTCCCGTTGCCACAGCTGATGGGCACGCCAGGCCAGGGCCTGCTGATCCGAGAGGACCTGGTCCAACGACGCCTCCATTTCCGCCTGCTCGTACGGGTACTGCGGGTCCACGCCTGAAGGCATGCGCACTCCCGTGACCCTGGACACGTCATCACGGAAGGCGTAGAGCAGGTCAAAGAACGCTTGCACCTCCGACGTGCCCATGGTGGCAGTGTCCTGGTCCGACGAGAGCCACGCCTGTAGCCGCCGATCCCCGCAGGCCGTCTGCAGTACTGCCGCTGCCGCTTCACGAACCCCCGGGGAGTCCGGGCGTATGGCATGCAGCCTGCCTTGGGCGTGCGAGAAGGCCATCCTGGTGACCCTCTCTTTGCCGGCCACCGCTAGCGGGATGTCCAGGACCACAGGGCCATGATCCGATCCCAGTGACGCAGGAGACCGCCCCGGCGCCAAGTGTGGGCGCTCACGCGCCGCCCATGGGACCAGAGGCGAGTTTAGAAGGAAGGAGTCCAGTCGGTGCCCTGCCCTCGTGAGCCTCCTGTCCTCCTCCCGTTCCGGCCTTGCCCTGTGGAAACCACACTGTTCCCACAGGGCTTGGAACCTCCTCGTGGTGGGGTGCCACGGGGACTCCAGCCACACGTTGAAGTCCCCTCCGAGGAGCACGGCCCTGGTGCCACCCGCGCTCTTGGCCGCCGCGTACATGGCCACGTCAGCCCAGAAGGCCGCCTTAGACGCCCAGGAGTCGCCGCCGCTACCCGGGCCCTGGACGTTGATGACCCTGAGGGTGCCACCTGCGGTCACCACATCGAGGGCCATGGCCTTGCCCGGCACGATGTCCACGATATCTCGAACTTCCTCCGCGGCGAACACGTCCGCCCGAAGGGCAATCAAGAGCCCGCCGCGCACCGCTGCCGCCGACGCCGCCTGGGCATCCACCCCTAGGTACGCATGATACCCGTGGTGACGCCACTGTTTCTCCGAGTGCACCACACCTTGAGGGTCCCGCGGGCCGGTCTCCTGGAATAGGCCCAGGATGGCACCCTCGGCCTTCATGATGCCCGCCGCCACCGCCTCGCCGTCAAGCATACCTGGGGCCACTGGTACGCCGTCCCCCCGCATTGAGCCCTGGACTAATGAAATTGAAGTGGCCCCAAATATTTGGTGTTTCACTCTCACTTGAGTTAGGCAAAGCCGCAACCGACCTCAAACCCTGCACTCAATGTGGACACTGGCCAATGCTCGGGATGTCTATTCCATGTGCTTCAAAGTATCGATTTCGCCCTGAAAGTGGGCCTCATCAGCAAAACATAGCTCTACAGGACAGGCAATCATCATTCATGTACAGTGTGTGCTGCACATTGTTCCATGCCACATAATCACAATAAATGCAACTCGTGGATGTTACAGCGCCACACAAACACCAAGGTTGTTGCGACCTACTTCATTCTCAGCGCTGTGCGCGCGTGTCTCCTGAATAATTTACGAAGCGAGGCCAAAGGCTTCAAAATCGCAAATAAACGTGTTTTACCCTTCAAGAAAGGTAACCTTTTTTGTATGCAATGCAATACACGCGGCCACGACAGCTGTACCGCTGAATGATGCCATGCGCGAAGTATATGCACTCGGGGGATTCCCACCCTCCCTCCACCCCCAATGACACCCGACTCGTGGCTCTCCACTTGACTCAGCGAGCATTGCACATCATCCACATGTGCCAATACCCGTTCACGTCGTGGTATCAATACCTTTGAACGTTCATCCCATGAAAGAATCATTTGTGTGACCACGTGTTTAGGATAATCCAACAATTCCACCGCCGTAGTTAACCTTCGTAGGCAAAGGGCATAAAAGCGCTCGTGGGAACAAATGCGTAGATACCTAATGCATTCGCCTCTAATCCATGAACATTTAGTGTGTCGGGGCACATTCGCACGCCAAGGAATATAGGTGCATGCATGCGACGGCTTCCAATAGACACTTGTGCGTAGGGGGGCGAGTGATACCACCCATATGTCCAAAAAAGCAATTCCACAGCGACTCGCTTTATCCACAAAAGTAAAGGCGAGATGTTTGGGGTATACCTTACACAAATGCGTGTTCAAATCCTGCACACTGAGACTCAAAGGGTGAACGGCGAAGCCGTCATCAATATAGCGCCATAATAGAATGTCACGGGGCAGGGGGGAGCGTCTCTCATATGCCCTAAGAACCAATTGGGCCCACGATGGAGCGCAGTTCGTTCCCATGGCAAAACCCATCAATTGCAAAAAGATGGCCACTCCCTCGTTGAGGAAGATGCAGTGCGTGAACACTACATTCATGAGAAACTTTCCAAGGTACATATGCTCCTGGTAGTCCATATTCATATATGGGAACGATGTTTTCAACTCAACAAATTGTTCCCAAGGCATTTCGGCAAACAAACAATGTAGAAATACACGTTCATGGCTCGAAATGGGTAGAGCGTCGGATTCATGTTGAAGAAAGTAGGCGCGCCAAAAATCCATCGCCATGGAAACATCGCTCCAGCGGAAATTCGTGTATAGACTCTCAAAATCGAAAGTGGATATGCACCATTCTCTCCCATCCGCCCCCCACCCCGGGTCAGAAGAAAATTTCCTCAACCTTTTGAGTAGGTCCAGCGTATCTAAAATGGGGGAGCAGAGGGGGTCATGGTGTCGATCTATCTTGAGCAAGATTGTGCCCATAGTGGCAAGTAGGATGGATGATGGTGTTGTTGCCCAACGAAACATGCCCACCACCGGTCGTGTTGGAAAACGCCCATTTGGTTTTAGGGCGAAACCCTCTTTATGTGTTTTTGCAAGCAAGTAGAAATTCGGGAGGCGGGGTTTATGTTGAAAGTCCAAGAAATTTTGTAGGAACTCCAACATCATCGGTGGCAAGAATGGCATAATGACTTGCTTAAGCTTATTTTGCCACTCCTCCGCCTTATCTTCCCAAAGTGAAACCTCATTCACCTCTCCCACTCGTAAATACACATCGTGTCCATGCAATTGCCCACGCATGTGAGCCGTGGCCTCGTACACATATGCATTTCGTGACACAACCAAAGATCCACCGTCCTTATCGGACGCCATGACAATGTGTTTATTCAAAAATGACTCCAACAAATGAGCATTAAACTTCACACCTCGTGTTGTGTAAGAATTACTCAAATGATCAATGTATTGCCGAATTTGGTGCAACACAATTCCAATCGATTTATCGATGCGCCATACCTCTTGTTGTATTTTCTCTTCAACACTCGCATTCGGGGTCGTACCTTTCTTCACAAACATTCTTTTATAAGGAAAGGCATCAAACGAAGGATAGGAATCTTTTGAGGTGTTTGGAAATTTATCATGAAAAACCGTCCACGTGAGTACCCGTTTGAGGTCCTCCAATTCATGTGGTACCGATTTAGATAACCTTGACAAGAAGCGTTTCGTATCGGGAAAGGGGACAAACTTATTACCCAACATCAACAAAAGGGAAAGGTGTGGAGGCACTTCATCAATGTTGTCACCATGTAGAACCTGCGGTTCGCTTACCGCCACATCCTTTATGGTATTTTGATTTCTCTTCACTTGCCTCCATTCTTTCTTCCTCTTCTTTTTCCGTTCGGTGTTTCGCCGCTCTTGCCTTGTCGCTTCCTTTTCTTCTCGTCCTTGTTCTCCTTCTTTGGATCGGCTCCGGAACGAGGTCTCCGTGGGCGTGGGCGAGTTTTCCGTTTGGGTTTCACACCTCTCTTTTTGTTTTTGTTTTTGGTTTTTGTGGCGCCGCCGGATGTGGTACCACTTTTGGGATTCCCGTTTTTTGATTCCTTCGCAATCATCAAGGCTTGCAATGCTTCCGAGATGGCCGACACATGAAATTGGAGCGATTCGTTGAGATGTGCTTGGTCTCGAAATTCTTCTCTTTCCACGCCAAGCATTTTCTCAATGTTATCGTGAATCCGTTGTTTATTTTCCAAGTCCTTCACCTTTGTCACTCGTGAGACATTTTTTGCCTCATTGAATGCTTCCCACTTTTCGTACTCATCATTTAAAAGACGCACCGTGAGTTGTTTCCCAAAAGCAACATCCTTGAGGGCATTCGCCTTGGAAGTTAGACCCGCTTCGGTAAGCATGTTCGGAATAGCACATGGGTCGTCCTCGTCAATGTTCAATGGATTTAATCCCGAGTCAAACTCCGCCATAAACGAGTGAACACCCGTGAAATATTCATCATATTGTTTGACCAAGTCCACCAATGTTTCATGGCATTTGGTTTTCGCTTCCACGATGTCTTTGGCAATGTATCCAAGGCGTTGCTCATATTCCAACTCATGTATTCTGGTTTGTTCATTTTCACCAATGACCATTGTGAGCGTTTCTTTTCCTTGACGGAACTTTGTTTGATGAATTTGAAGTGAGTTTTCCGACTTCCACACGATCTTCTTCTTAGCATTCATTTTGGTTCGGAGAGCGCGGTGAGCAAACAAATGTTGCAAAGTGCATTTGAGAAGAGACTTGGGCACATGTTGTAAATCCCAACGTTTGAATGAAGCGCCGGCACGATCATTTGATCCCTTCTTGTCGTGCTTCATATTTTGCTTGGCCATAAGTGTAACGTAATGGCGGTAACGTAGCGCTAATGAAATTCGGCAATACATTGATCATTTGAGTAATTCTTACACAACACGAGGTGTGAAGTTTAATGCTCATTTGTTGGAGTCATTTTTGAATAAACACATTGTCATGGCGTCCGATAAGGACGGTGGATCTTTGGTTGTGTCACGAAATGCATATGTGTACGAGGCCACGGCTCACATGCGTGGGCAATTGCATGGACACGATGTGTATTTACGAGTGGGAGAGGTGAATGAGGTTTCACTTTGGGAAGATAAGGCGGAGGAGTGGCAAAATAAGCTTAAGCAAGTCATTATGCCATTCTTGCCACCGATGATGTTGGAGTTCCTACAAAATTTCTTGGACTTTCAACATAAACCCCGCCTCCCGAATTTCTACTTGCTTGCAAAAACACATAAAGAGGGTTTCGCCCTAAAACCAAATGGGCGTTTTCCAACACGACCGGTGGTGGGCATGTTTCGTTGGGCAACAACACCATCATCCATCCTACTTGCCACTATGGGCACAATCTTGCTCAAGATAGATCGACACCATGACCCCCTCTGCTCCCCCATTTTAGATACGCTGGACCTACTCAAAAGGTTGAGGAAATTTTCTTCTGACCCGGGGTGGGGGGCGGATGGGAGAGAATGGTGCATATCCACTTTCGATTTTGAGAGTCTATACACGAATTTCCGCTGGAGCGATGTTTCCATGGCGATGGATTTTTGGCGCGCCTACTTTCTTCAACATGAATCCGACGCTCTACCCATTTCGAGCCATGAACGTGTATTTCTACATTGTTTGTTTGCCGAAATGCCTTGGGAACAATTTGTTGAGTTGAAAACATCGTTCCCATATATGAATATGGACTACCAGGAGCATATGTACCTTGGAAAGTTTCTCATGAATGTAGTGTTCACGCACTGCATCTTCCTCAACGAGGGAGTGGCCATCTTTTTGCAATTGATGGGTTTTGCCATGGGAACGAACTGCGCTCCATCGTGGGCCCAATTGGTTCTTAGGGCATATGAGAGACGCTCCCCCCTGCCCCGTGACATTCTATTATGGCGCTATATTGATGACGGCTTCGCCGTTCACCCTTTGAGTCTCAGTGTGCAGGATTTGAACACGCATTTGTGTAAGGTATACCCCAAACATCTCGCCTTTACTTTTGTGGATAAAGCGAGTCGCTGTGGAATTGCTTTTTTGGACATATGGGTGGTATCACTCGCCCCCCTACGCACAAGTGTCTATTGGAAGCCGTCGCATGCATGCACCTATATTCCTTGGCGTGCGAATGTGCCCCGACACACTAAATGTTCATGGATTAGAGGCGAATGCATTAGGTATCTACGCATTTGTTCCCACGAGCGCTTTTATGCCCTTTGCCTACGAAGGTTAACTACGGCGGTGGAATTGTTGGATTATCCTAAACACGTGGTCACACAAATGATTCTTTCATGGGATGAACGTTCAAAGGTATTGATACCACGACGTGAACGGGTATTGGCACATGTGGATGATGTGCAATGCTCGCTGAGTCAAGTGGAGAGCCACGAGTCGGGTGTCATTGGGGGTGGAGGGAGGGTGGGAATCCCCCGAGTGCATATACTTCGCGCATGGCATCATTCAGCGGTACAGCTGTCGTGGCCGCGTGTATTGCATTGCATACAAAAAAGGTTACCTTTCTTGAAGGGTAAAACACGTTTATTTGCGATTTTGAAGCCTTTGGCCTCGCTTCGTAAATTATTCAGGAGACACGCGCGCACAGCGCTGAGAATGAAGTAGGTCGCAACAACCTTGGTGTTTGTGTGGCGCTGTAACATCCACGAGTTGCATTTATTGTGATTATGTGGCATGGAACAATGTGCAGCACACACTGTACATGAATGATGATTGCCTGTCCTGTAGAGCTATGTTTTGCTGATGAGGCCCACTTTCAGGGCGAAATCGATACTTTGAAGCACATGGAATAGACATCCCGAGCATTGGCCAGTGTCCACATTGAGTGCAGGGTTTGAGGTCGGTTGCGGCTTTGCCTAACTCAAGTGAGAGTGAAACACCAAATATTTGGGGCCACTTCAATTTCATTAGTACCCGTGGTGACGCCACTGTTTCTCCGAGTGCACCACACCTTGAGGGTCCCGCGGGCCGGTCTCCTGGAATAGGCCCAGGATGGCACCCTCGGCCTTCATGATGCCCGCCGCCACCGCCTCGCCGTCAAGCATACCTGGGGCCACTGGTACGCCGTCCCCCCGCATTGAGCCCTGTAGTTTCCAGGACACCGCCGCTCGGGTGTCGGAAGCGGGGCCCCTTCATGGCTGCACGTTTGGATCGGGGCCCCCCGCTGGATCCGGATCACTGGACGGAAGGGGGCCACCATCACGTCCAGGGGGACCACCCGCACCCGGCGCGGGCGGCCAGCAAGGTGGCCCCTGTCCCCGTGGGCCTCCGCCCGAGGCGGTCGTCGCCTGCTGAGACCCGGCAGATGCGGCGGGCTCCCCCTCTACCTGTCCGCCGGATGTACTTGCGGCCTTACTCCCCGTAGAAGTCACTGCCCCACGCCGTGCTGCAGACCCAATCGCTCCAGATCGTGCTGCCGACGGCGACGCCTTGCGCTCCGCCGCAGGGCGGGCACCCGTGGGCAGCGTGAGCGCTCTGGACCCCGCCTGGGCCGACGCGAAAGGTCCCGCCTGGCCCCCCGGCATAACGCCAGCCAGCATGGCCAGCGCCTGGTCCCGTTGCGCCGGATCAGTCGCATAGTCCCGCTGGATGTGGTCCAGTAGGTCCTTGGGGTGGAGGTGGGTAGGCCGGCAGTGCGTGCCAGCTTTCCATGTGCAGCGACCAGCCCCATCCAGCCGAGACCAGGGGCAGACGTTGATCGTCTTTGTCCCACGCTACTCCGTGGCCAAGTCACCACCGAAGTGCTGCAGCACGTACCGAATGTTGGATTAGCCGCCATACTGAGGCGGCTAGCCCCTCTTGGGCGGCGGCTTGGGCACCGCTTTCGGGGCCTGCCTCGCCGCCGCGGCCGGGGGTGCCGCAGGCCGTACTGGTGGCACGCTTGGTGGCTGCGGCAGGTGCAGCATTCCCCCCACGGGAAACTGCTCCGCCACCCAGCGGCGCCACGCGTCGGCGAACTTCTCCCGGTCGCCCTCGACCCTCCACCTGGACGTGGAGAATGCCCGGAGCCACGGCCCCATGTTCTCCGCCACCAGGCGGAGAGCATCTCCTCCGCTCTGCCGGCGGAAGCGTGTCGCGGCCGCGCCTGCCACGGTCCCTTGGAGGTACAGCGCTTCGCCCCCGTCGCCACTCAGTGCACTAAGGTGCACGGCCTCCAGGTCGGCGGGGCGGACCGTGAGCACCGTGCCCTCTCCGCGATCCTACAGGCGCACCGCCGAGGAGTGGGGCTCCAACGCCGCCACAACCCAGCACCACGCCCGCGACACGCTATGCAGCAGTGCCAGCGAGGCCGCCGGCCTGTTGCTGCAGGACTGCGCCGCCGGGGCCCTGGGGAGGGCCGCCGCATGACCCTGCAGCGCCCTGCACATGCCAGCTGCATGCTCAGCCTGCCACATGTTGCTCGGGGCTATGGGCCAGAGGTCCTGCCCCTGGATCACCGGCGGCCGCATGACCTCCACGAAGACCGCCGGCGCCGGCGGGATGTCCTCGGCCGTGCACCTGTGCGCCCTGCGCACCGGCCCCAGCTCACTGAGGCACTCCCGGAACACCCGGTAGCAGGCCGGGCCCCTGGACTACTGCGTCCTGAGCCGGCACGCGGTGACTACGACCCACACCAGTCCCCCTGTTTCCACCCGAACACAGGCCCAATACTCCGCCCCCTCCAACACCACCAGCCACCCCATATCCGCCATGCCCACCGTATGGGTGGAAGGCACGCTCTCCACCCTCAGCCACCGCTTGGCGCTTTCTTCCCACGGCTGGGGGGCACGCATCCGCTGCTGCTGCATCGCGTCCTGCACGTGCTGCAGGGACACCGTCGCCAGCATGGACATCCCCCCGTCCGCCGCCGCCACCATACACAGCAGGGCATGTTGCATGCGCGCCCCGGGCAGCCCCACGTTGTGCGGGACGTTCGCCAGGTCCAAGGGTGTGCGGGGCGCCGGCAGGGCATCCAACACCGCTGCACGCAGCTCCCCCAGGGACGGCAGACGCGCGATGGGCCCCATGTCCCTGTTGAGGACACGTCGCCACCCACCGCCTGTCCAGCGCGGACAGGAGGTTGCCCGGCCTCGGCACCCTGAGGAGGGTACCGACGGCGGACATGAGGGCGCACACGCCACAGTCCTTGGTGTTGCCGGCCGGCTGCTGCACCTGTGCCGCCCGGGCCTCCGCCGGCAGATGCTCTGCACCCGGCCATCCTGCCTCTAGCCCCTGGGTGCCATGCGCATCGTCCGGACCGCCATGTCCCACGTGTGCGGCCACTGGGGCGGGGCCCCCGACACCACAGGCCAGCCCAGCGGGTCCACGGCCAACCGCATGTCAGGGGCCACGAGGTGGTGGGCCGTCCAGTGCCGCATGCTCGGCGTCTCCAACCGGTCGAGGTACACCGCCTCCGAGCCCCCCAGCTCGACGTACCTCGCAATGAGGAGGGCAGCCGGGGTCTGGTCGTGCCGCTGGCCTTCCCACCCCTCCCTCGGGAGCATCATGGCGTGGGGGGCCAGGCACTGCACCACGTCGGCTGCCAGCGCGACCATGTCGTCGCTGAGCTCCACCCCATGGTCCGCGGCCACCAGGAACTGGTGCCTGGGCTTGGAGTACAGGTGCTCCAGGGCGCCCCGCAGCTCAGCCGGTGGGGGAGAGGCGTCTCCGCATCCCCGCAGCCATGGGAGTGCGCCCGGGAGATGCCGCCCTGCTCCTCCTGACCAGACGGCGGCCTTAAGGACCGGCAGGTCCCGCCAGACTGCCCTAGCGACCTGATCGCGCCAAGGCTGTGGCTTGTTTGCACGCCACTGGAGGACGGCCACCACAGCATGCGTGGTCAGGGGGTCTGCGGTGAGCTGCAACGCTGTCCCCCGTCGGTCTCGATCACCGTGCCCCGTGGGGCAGTGAAGACGTGGCCATCGGCCCCACGGACCGCCACCCATCCCCACAAGACCGCCACGGTCTCCCAGCTGGGGTGGTTGGTTCTCCCGGGCAAGACCACCACCGGTGGGCACGGGCTATTGGCGGCCCAGACGCGCCATTCCACTCCCACCAGACGCTCGTGACCAGGGGGCCGGTACACCTGGGGCCACGCGTCTGGGAGCTGGCGATGGACAGCGGTCCACACATCAGCCCCGCCAGCCCGCGTGAACTGGAGTCCCTCCAGGATGTCCCCGTCCACAGGGCTGGGGAGGCGGGCAGTGCGAACCTCCAGCCCCTGGCCCAGGCGAAGCCCTGGCCCCTCTCGGTCTCCCAGCAGCGAGACCTCCGGGTCTGTGGCCGCCAGACGAGCCGCCACCGTGGGCAGATGCAGGGAGACAGTCCACGGCTGGACTGAGACGGGCTCGCGCGGGAGGTCAGGGCAGGCCGCCACAGCACTGCCATCCCTCGCCCAGCTGAGTGCCCTGTCCCACCACTGCGCCCACGCACCCGGCGCTGCCGGCAACGACCAAGACAGGTACGTCACGACCGCCTTAGCCGGGTCCATGCCGGCGGGGTGTGTGTGCCACGTGCACACCCATCCCAGATTGGCTTCTTGGACGGCGACCACGTCCGTCCACGTGACGACCGGGAACGAAGGGAGCAGGGCCGCCATGCCACATGGCAACGCCACCGCACACTCGGTCAGGCCCCCACTCTCCACCGCATACCCTACCGCTGGGAGCCCTCCCCCTTGCGCCTTTACCACCGCTTCCTGCAGCAACGTTCCGTGGCCCCGGCCGTGGTCCTGGCTGCGGTCCAGGCTGAGGGCCCCCACACGGGCCATGGCCTTGAGGATCAGGAGTAATTCCTGGGGTACTCCCCGCGGCACCGGCGGCTGGGGGTGGGCGAACCGGCAAGCATCTGCCCGCATGCACCACCCCTTGGCCCAGTGCCTGCAGGTTTCCACCTCCCCCGTCTTCGGCCCAGCCTTGTCCACCACCCCCAGCTCCCGTGGACCCACCTCACGCGCCTCCTTCGCCCCCACGATCACCAGCTCCTCGTCCTGCTCCCCGGCGCCCTGTGCCTCTTCACCCTTGAACTCCGGCTCCTCGTCCCGCTCCATGGCGACTTGTGCCTCCTCACTCCTCCTGCGTTGGTCCCCCTCCTCCAGTGCCTCCGTCGTCGGCGGCGGGCCCGCAGCATCCATGAACTTCACCAGGGCCGCCGCCACAATGGCCTGCACGTCCACCTCCTCCCCGGCCACCTCCGGCTGATCCTGCTGCTACTCCTCCCCCGTGGGCTGCTCTTGCCCCACCTCGTCACCGCCACGGCCTGTCTCCTCATCACCCCCCACCGGGATCGCGTGTTCGGACCCCTGGGGGGCGGCGCTCTCGTCGAGGCGCGTGCCCACCACTACCAGCAGCTTGAGGTCACCGTCGCGGCTCTCAAGGCGGTAGCTGCTGGAGGTGGGGACGAGGACCGCCCCTTCCCCTGTCGGCAGCAGGCGGTCCGCGTCGAACACGACCTCTGCACCCTCACGGTGCACCGCCACCAGGAGCGCATGGGACCCCAGCGCCTGGGGTGTGGGGGGCCGCACGGCCTGCTCGCGACGCCAAGCGTCAGCCCCACCTCGCCACAAGGCCACGTACAGGCCTTCGTCCCGCCGCACGTCCTCCAGCCCTGCCTCGTCCAGCAGGCGCCCCACGGACAGGCGCACCGACAGGGGGAGGCTTTCCTGGGGCTCGGCCGCCCGGACATCACCGGGGTGGTGACCCAGGACCGCCGCGTCCCCCAGTTGGACACAGCGGACCTGGCCGTTGTCCGGGGACGCTGCCGCCAGGGCCATCTCCCGGGCGACCTGCCCTGGGCGCTGGAGCTCATAGCGCTCCAGGGCGCCCGCCAGCATCCCTGCCTCCCGCTGCCCCGTGCCCATGAGGCGGTGCCTGTGGGCACCCTCGGCCGCATGGTACGTGCAGTGCCGCCGCTCACAGCTCCCCAGGGGAGGGGGCGGCACCGCAGTGGGCATGGGCCGCAGCGGCTCGTTGGCCGGGTCCTCGTCCATGCCGGCGTAGACGTCGGGCCCGGCGTCGTTCCTCAAACATGAGGGCTAGCGCCGACTCGCCGGGCCCGTATGCCTCCTCGTCCCCCTCGCCCTCCGCCTCCTGCTCTCCCTCCGCCCCTTCTCCAGCCGCGACCACCGCCGGCGGCGTGTCCGGCCGCGGCGGGAAGGGCGCCAGAGGCCGCTCGTCAGCGCCTCCGCCCCTTGCCGCCTCCGCCGCGTCCAGCCGTGCCCGCAGGTTGGTGGGCAGCCGGGCCCAGCTGGTGCCCGCATGGAGATCCATGCTGTACGCCAGCCCCGCCGGACACGGCTAACCGGCTGCCACCTGGCGCCACTCCCGCCACTCCCACATCCAGTCCTCTACTCCTTCCCCCTTGGCACGTTCCCCACTGGGCTCCACAACCCCGCCGCCCTGCTTCGGCGTTTGCGCCTTCGGCACATCCCGCCCCGCGTCCCGTCCCCCGAAGAAACCGCCTCCGTCGGCGTCTCCTTGGCCCCTTCCGTCCTCGGGGCGACAGCCGCGAGCGCCCGCGCTATCAGCTCGCCGGCGTCAGCCCCTTCCGGCGCGGCTCCACCACTCCCCGCGGCTGTCCGCCGGTACGCCTCCAGGGCCTGCGCGAGCAGCTCGCTGATGTCTCGCGGGCCAGCCACTGCCGCCTCCTGCGCCGCATCCCCCGCTCGTTCCCCCGCTATAGGCCTCCCCATGGGGGTCGCGCCCTGCATCCCACGCGTCGGGGGTGGACCACCACCCGGCACCACCGGCTCAGGGTCCGTCGGCACCACGGGCAGGGCTTCGCGCGGCACGGCTGGGTCCGGCATCTGGACCGTCCGCGGTGGTGACCCCGCCGCGGGAAACCCCGGCTGGGGCACCGCCAGGGGTGGCGTAGCCGCAGGCGTCCCCATTCTCCTCGCCTTGCCCGGGGGCACGCCACGTGCCTCCCCTTGCGACACCCCCTGCTGCTGGGCGCCCCGCCCCGGCTCAGGCGCCGGTACCGGTACCGGCACCGGTATTGTGTGCTGAGGTGGCCATGAGTGCTACTGGGGCAGGGGATGAGGGTACTCCACATGCTGGTGCGGACGGTGATGGTGATGGTGATGGTGAAGATGGACGGGGTGCTGTGGCACAGCCCCTTGCGACACCCCCTGCTGTTGGGCGCCCCGCCCCGGCCCAGGCACCGGTACCGGTTCCGGCACCGGCATTGTGTGCTGAGGCGGTCGTGGGTGCTGCTGGGGCAGGGGATGTGGGTACTCCACATGCTGGTGCGGACGATGATGGTGATGGTGATGGTGAAGGTGGACTGGGTGCCGTGGCACAGTCCCTTGCGACACCCCCTGCTGCTGGGCGCTCCGCCCCGGCTCAGGCACCGGTACCGGTTCCGGCACCGGCACTACGTGCTGAGGCGGCCGTGAGTGCTGCTGGGGCAGGGGATGCGGGTACTCCACTTGCTGGTGCGGAAGGTGATGGTGACTGTGATGGTGAAAGTGGACGGGGTGCTGTGGCACAGCCCCTTGCGACACCCCCTGCTGCTGGGCGCTCCGCCCCGGCTCAGGCACCGGTACCGGTTCCGGCACCGGCATTGTGTGCTGAGGCGGTCGTGGGTGCTGCTGGGGCGGGGGATGCGGGTACTCCACATGCTGGTGCGGACGGTGATGGTGATGGTGATGGTGTAGGTGGACGGGGTGCTGTGGTACAGCCGCCAGTTGGTGGTGATGGTGAAGATGGACGGGGGGCTGTGGCACAGCCGCCGGGTGTACGTGTTGGTGTGGGAAGTGATGCTGCATCATGGGGAACCCGACGGGGTGATGAAGTAGGTGATGGAGATGGAGTTGGTGGTGGTGGTGAGCCCCAAAGGGCGGGATGGGCATGGGCCCGAGGCCTGGGGGCGGTGGCATCGGAAACGCACCCGGCGCCGCATACCCCGGCTGCCCCGCCGACCCCACTGGGGGCCGCCCGCGCTGCGCGTCCTCGAGCTGCCCGAGATCTTGTAGACATCGGAGTAGTCGGTTGAGCAGGTGCACCCCGAGCGGCACCGTGCCCGCTGCGAACCGCGCCTGAACGTCGGGCGCGTTGTACGGGTGGGGATCGCGGGCCAACATCTGCCGCAAGCAGACGTCGACGAAGTGGTCCCACCCGTTGTCCCTGCCCGGACGGTCCGCGTCCACGCGCGCCTGGAACGCCGCATACGTGTGCGGCCCGTATCTGACGAGATCAGACACTGTGTCTACCAGGCGCCGGGCACGTCGCCGGAAGGCTGGCAACTCCGCTGGACTGGTGGGGACAGATAGCGACATTAAGCTAACGAAGGCTGTGTGAGCTAAGGACGTGGGAGAACGGGTGGACTCTGTGGCCCGTCCCGCCTGCTGCTGGCTTATTGTTGCACGACACTTCGCACGACACAGTTGCGTACCCCTCTTGCGCGCCCCTCTTCCCTTCCGTGTTCCTTTGCCCCCGGTTGTGCCCGTTAGGTGTGCCCCTTGGCCCAACCCGGTTGTTGGCGGGCTTGTTGCCAGGCAGGGTTGGGGGGGGGGGGGGGCGCCCGACGCTGGCTCTGGTCCCTCCCTCCGGGAGTTTCCCCACGGGGGGGCCGATGCATGCACTCCCCGTCAGGGTGTAACTCTGTTGTACGGGCCGTCCATTTGTACCCGCTCCGTACAAATGGACCTGCGTCGTAACCAGGTACGTCGGCCCTTCCCCACACCGGGGTCGGGGACACTGTGGGTCTCAGGGGAGTCCTTGCGGGATAGGCGCGTCTCTTGCCTACCCCGATGGACGGTGTGCCCTACCCGCAGCCCCTCACAGGACACGAACCGCAGTACGTGCCGTGGGGAGTGCTCTTGGTCAGGCCCATTGGCCACCCCCCCAGGCCGGTGCCACCTCGGGCCGCTTGCCAACGGTCCCGGGCGTAACCCACCTTATTGCTTGTGCTCAGATGGGGCCGATACGGACACCGGGGGGGCCCCCAAACCCCAGAGGTCAGGTACCTCACCAGCGTCTTTCGCGGGCTCTTGTCACCCCGGCTCCCCCCCGTTCGTTGCGGTGTTGGTCCCTGCCCCCTTGCTTTCGTCCCCAGGGGCGTCCCCCTGTCCCGCGCCCCTTGCCGTGCCCCCTGGCTCCCGCCATGTCCCGTCTGCCCGTGCTATCTGCCCCTGCTCTGGCGTGTTGGTGTCCTTTGTTGTTTGTTCTTTGTTTTCTTTTTTTTTTGGTCTGTCCTCTGCCCCCCCCCCATGTCCCCTCGCTGTCTCCTCGCTGTCCTCGCCCTTTTTGTGGGTGGGTGGAGGAGATGGGGGCGGGGGGGGGGGGCGTCCTCGCTGTCCGCCCTATTGCGCAAGCACGTCATAAGCACGGTGCAGGCACGAGGCGCGGCACTTGTCCCTCCGCTGGGGGGGGGGGGGTTGCCGTGTGGCTCCCGTCGTCACCCTACCCATCCTGCGGTTGCACCCCCGGTGGTCCCTCCGTTGGGGCTTGCACGGCGCGTGCTCCCTTTGGGCACGGTCGTGTGGTTCGTCCCGCACACTCGTGTCACTGCCTCCCCACCCTGCCGCGGTGTCCTCGGGGGGGGGGGGGTCCGCTTCCCGCTACCGTCATCCCCCATGTCCCCTCGCTATCCCCTCGCTGCCCTCGCCCCTTTCCTCGGTGGGTGTGGGGGTTGGGGGTGGGGAGGGGGGGGCGCCCTCGCTGCCCTTCCTCCGGCGTGAGCACGTCGCAGGCACGGTGCTGGCACGTGGCGCGGCACTTGTCCTTCTGCTGGGGAGTGGGGCACGCCGCGTGGCCCCCGTCATCGCCCTTCCCACTCTGCGTTCGCTCCCCTGGTGCCCCCCCCGCTGGGGCCTGCACGGCGCTTGCTTCCCTTGGGCACGGTCGTGTAGTCCGTCCCGCACCCTCTCCCCGCTGCCCCCCCATCTTGCCGCTTTTTCCTCGGGAGGGGGGGCCGCTGTCCGCCCCTCCCTTCCTGCATCCCCCACCCTTGGGGGGGCGGAGGCGTGTGGGGGGGGGGGGGGGCTTGTCGTTTTCCCTTCGTTGCTCTCTTGTCGCTGGCACGAGGCGCGGCATCCGTCCCTCTGCAGGGGGGGGGGGGGGCATGCCTCGCAGCTCCCGTCGTCGCCCTTCCTTCCCCACGCTCGCACCCCCGTTGGTCCCCCCGCCGGGGCTTGCACGGCGCGTGCCCTCTTCGGGCACGGTCGTGTGGTTCGTCCTGCACCCTCCTACCGCTGCCTCCCCACCCTGCCGCGTTGCCCTCGGGGGGGGGGGTCGCTTTTCGCCCCCCCATTACCCGCTTTCCCCACCCTCGGGGGGGCGGGGGTGGGTGGGGGGGGGAGGGGCGCCCTTATCGTCTCCCGTCCGTTGCACGCACGTCGCAGGCATGACGTAGGCACGACACAATCACGGGGTGAGGCACTTGGCTGCTGCGGGGGGGGGGGGGGGGGGTCCCTTTGGGCCTTCCCGCCCTGCTCCATGGTATAGGCCCCGCACCCCAGGATCACCAGCCGCTGTTGCCCCTCGGCGGTAGTCGCCACGTCTCCGCATGTTGCTCAGTGTCCCGTGCCTGCTCCCTCCTGTGCCCATACTTACTGGAGGAGGTACGTACCCGGGTGGAAACGGAAGATGAGGAAGTGCGGGCAGCGGGGAGGACTTACCGTACGCCTCGAAGGCTTCTTGCGCCATCCGCCGCCCTGGAGGAGGGGAGGGCCCTGTTTCGGCACCCAACAGACCGGGGGGGGCCGACCGCCCATCCTCTCCCTCGTGCCTGTGTATCCACTTCCGAGCGGCCTGATACCGGTGCCGTGGTATCGGTCCGCTGGAAGTGGCGGCTACAAAGCGGCCGGGCGCTCTCGTCCCCCGGGCCTCTGCCACCCCCGAGCGCGATGGAGGCCCCTGAAGTCCTATGGCAGAGACGCGGGGAGACGGACGGGGGATTCATTTGTGGCATCCCCTGGCCACCTAGTTAACTAGTTCAGCACAATCTACGCCGCAAGGGGCCCACCGGTTGGCGCCGCAGGTGCCCGTCCCCTCTGCATCACTCTTACTGCAACAGGCGCAGGGGGTCCAGTGGATGGCGCCACTGGCGCGTGTCCCCTCTGCGCCACTGGTTGGGTCATCGCACGGGAGGCCCTACAGATGGCGCCGCAGGTGCCCGTCCCCCCGTGTCGCTTCCTGCCTCCTGCTCTAGGCTTGACTGACGTGGCATGACGCATGATTGAGGTCAGAGTCGGTTTTTGGACGCGCATGGCGCACGGCACGACGTATGGCAACTATCCCCTACCCTGCCCCCGCTGCTCCCTCCCTCGCCCTCTGTGCTCGCCCAACGCTGAGCATGCCCCTGTCTCCCTCGTCGCTCCCTCTCTCTGCTCTGGCTAGCACGGGGCGAAGCAATTCGCGAGGCAACCCTCCCTCCTTGCTGCCCCCCACTACTCCCGTTCTCTGGCCTAGCCCTGCCCCTCGTGTGTTCGTTCCCCCTCGTCCTCCCTCGCCCCCTTTCCCAGGCCCCTGGGTCCTTGGCCCTCTGTTTCCTTGTCCCCGCCCTCGCTGTACCCTCCCTGCATTCACATCGCGGAGCAATACGTGGCACCTCTCCCATTCCCTCTTCACCTTGCCTCCCCCTGGCGCCCTGGTCTCTAGGCTTGTGGCACGCATGTCGCTCCGCACCCTCCTGCGGCCTTCGTCTCTCTATGCCCGCCCTGCCTCCCCCTCCCTCCCCTGCCCTGTTACCCCTCTACCTCTTGCAGGACACTGTGTAGGCAAGTCGCACGCATGTCGCAGGCACGCACCTGGCCCTCGTTGTATGACTCTACGCAGGTCACTGCCCCCATGGGGGTGGACCGCTTTGCGGCAGCTGCCGCGGCGCTCCGCCTTGTCAAGTGCCCCCGCGCACTGCGGGCGGCCCGCTCGGTTGTGGGGCACCTTTATGCTTCTGCCCCACGCTCGCTCCTTCATGCCGCCGTGGCACGCCCTCTTCCCTGCCCTGCCTTCTCTGCCCCTCTGCCCTCCGGCCAGCGCGAGCACAATGCGGAGCAATTCGCGTGGCAGCGCTCCCTCTTTGCCCCCTCTCTCTGCCCTAGCCCCTTGGCCCTGTCCTGCCCCCATGTCTGCTCGCCCTCCCTCGTCCTCTCGTGCCCCCCTTCCCGGGTCCCTTGGTCCCTGGCCTGCGGTGTCTCTGTCCCCGTCCTCCCTTTACCCTCCCGGCATACACTTCGCGGAGCAACATGCGAGGCACCCCTCCCACTCCCCCTTCACCCTGCCGCTCCCAGGCGCCGCGGTTCCCTCCGCACCGGCCCGCAGCCTGCGGCCCTCTACTCCCGCCCTACCTCCCCCTCCCTCCCCTGCCCTTTTCCCTCTCTAACCTTACATATATACACTACGCAGGACACTTTGTAGGCAAGTCGCACGCATGTCGCAGGCATACACCCGGCCCCCCCCTCCCTGCCCTGCCCTTTCCCCTCTCTTCACTACGCAGAACACTGCGCAGGACACTGTGTAGGCATGTCGCACGCATGTCGCAGGCACGCACCTGGCCCTCGTGCCATGACTCTACGCAGGGTACTGCACCCATGGGGGTGGACCTCCTTGCGGCAGCGCGCCGCGGCGCTCCGCCTTGTCCAGTGCCCCCGCGCAGTGCGGGCGGCTCGCTCGGTTGTGGGGCACCTTTGTGCTTCTGCCCCACGCTCGCTCCTTCATGCCGCCGTGGCACGCCCTCTTCCCTGCCCTGCCTTCTCTGCCCCTCTGCCCTCCGGCCAGCGCGAGCACAATGCGGAGCAATTCGCGTGGCAGCGCTCCTTCTTTGCCCCCTCTCTCTGCCCTGGCCCCTTGGCCCTGTCCTGCCCCCTGTCTGCTCGCCCTCCCTTGTCCTCACGTGCCCCCCTTCCCAGGTCCCTTGGTCCCTGGCCCTCGGTGTCTCTGTCCCCGTCCTCCCTTTACCCTCCCGGCATACACTTCGCGGAGCAATACGTGAGGCACCCCTCCCACTCCCCCTTCACCTTGCCGCTCCCAGGCGCCTTGGTTCCGTCCGCACCGGCCCGCAGCCTGCGGCCCTCTACTCCCGCCCTACCTCCCCCTCCCTCCCCTGCCCTTTTCCCTCTCTACACTCCGCAAGACACTACGCGGGACACTTTGTAGGCAAGTCGCACGCATGTCGCAGGCACGCACCTGGCCCCTCCCTCCCTACCGTGCCCTTTCGCCTCTCTTCACTACGCAGAATACTTCGCAGGAAACTGTGTAGGCATGTCGCACGCATGTCGCAGGCGCGCACCTGGCCCCTATCGGCGGCGTCGTCGGGCTGGCTAGCTCCACGCTGTGACCGCCCGCCGCTGCCGCAGCCCCCGCAGGAGCCGCTGCCGCGGGCAGCCACTCCATTTGCCGCGGGGAGCGCGGCCCTGGTAGGCCCCGGCTGCCCCCCGGATAGGGTTTCGCTGTACCCCCCGCGGCGCCTGGTCGCCGGGGGGGATCCATCACAAATATCTGCAAGACATCGAAAAAAAATAGACACTCAGAAAGTATATATATATATATATATATATATATATATATATATATATATCCTCTAATCTACACCCCTCTCCCATGCTGACGTTGCTATTTGTCTGAGGTGCCTCACAAGGAACGTAGGGGTGTTGCTCATCATGTCGTGTTGTGTGTGGGTTGTGGATAAGTGGAGAGGTGGACCCAAATCTGCCACCTTTGTCGGGCACCTCCGAACTTTCAGTGGGCCAAAATGGCTCAAACCGGGCCCGAAATGACCTCCTTACACTTGTCTGGGCATCCCGATCGGTCCGGGATCGCTTTTGGAAAAACCCGTTTTTGACCCATTTTTGACCCATTGTTGGTCCCAAATTGGCCCCTTTTCAAGGCATTTTGGGATTTTCCATGGGCCAAAATGCTTCCCAATGGGCTCAAATTAGGCTAAAAACACTTGTTTGAGCATCCCAAATGGTCCAGGATCATTTTTGGAAAAACGCGTTTTTGACCCATTTTTGACGCATTGTTGGTCCCGAAACGGCCCATTTTCAAGGCATTTTGGGATTTTCCATGGCCCAAAACGCGCCACACCCACAACAGCCCTAGTAAGGGTTCAAAACAACCAAACAAGGCAAACAGCTGCTACACTGCACGTGCGGCTTGACTTTCTCGTGACCAAGGGACCTTTGGTGCCCTCTAACTCCACGATATGTCCGAGAAACGGCCCAAAAAGGCGCCAAAAAGCCCCAAAAACTGCGTAATGTGCACCAACACCCCGAAACCAAGCACGGGCCGTATCTTGGGCTACGTGGCTCAAAAACAAATTCCGAGGGCACCAAGTCCAGCCGCAACACCCAACTTTTTGTGGTTTCCCAGCCTATATATATATATATATATATATATATATATATATATATATATATATATATATATATATATATATATATATATATATATATATATATATATATATATATATATGCTCCAATCTACACCCCTCTCCCAACTCTAGGTGGCTCCACCATACGGCTCTAAGGTACGTGCGAAGGGCATAACTTGGTGCATACATGTGGTGGAAGGGGCTAAACTCGGTGAAAACGGGCTCAACATGGGCTAAAAACACTTGTTTCAGCATCCCAAATGGTCAGGGATCACTTTGGGGAAAATATGTTTTTGACCCATTTTTGACCCACTTTTGGTCCCAAAATGGCCCATTTTCAAGGCATTTTGGGATTTTCCATGAGCCAAAACCCGTCGCCACGGGCTCAAAATGGGCTAAAACCACTTGTTTGAGCATCATAAATGGTCGGGGATCATTTTTGGAAAAACACATTTTTGACCCGTTTTTGACCCATTGTTGGTCCCAAAACGGCCCATTTTCAAGGCATTTTAGGATTTTCCATGACCCAAAACGCGCCACCACGGGCTCAAAACGGCCTAAAATCACTTATTTGAGCATCCCAAGTGGTGAAGGAACAACTTTGGAAAAAATGATTTTTTTCGCCCTAGGGACCTGGTGGACCCACGGGTGGCCCCCACTGTGCGTGGGCTGGCCGGCCCTCCGGCTGCACCAAGTGACCACTGGTACGGGGGTCTACGTGTCTCGTCGGGCGATTCTGAGGCTTGGAAACCATAAAAAGTGGGGGGTTGCGGGAGGACTAGGTGCCCTCGGAATTCGTTTTTGAGCCACGTAGCCCAAGATACGGCCCGTTCTTGGTTTTGGGGTGCTGGTGCACATGGCGCAGTTTTTGGGGCTTTTTGGCGCCTTTTTGGGCCGTTTCTCGGACATATCGTGGAGTTGAAGGGCACTAGAGTGCTCTTTGACACGGTGAAGTCAAGCCGCACGTGGAGTGCAGCAGCCGTTTCCCTTCGTTTGGGCGTTTTGCCCGGGTTGGGGGGCTGTTTTGGGCCAAAAAAGGCTGTTTTTGGCCCAAAACTGCGCAGATTTGGGAGGGCACCTCCCGACTTGGCGCCCCCGCCCCGGGCCGCCACCGGTGAGCTTTTGGCTCAAAACTTGGATTTGGCAAGGGCACCACCTAGGCTTTAGGACGGCTAGAGTAGAGTAGAGCCCGGAGCGATGAGGCAGAGCAATGGCCAGAACGGAAAGGAGAAGTGCTTGTTGCTTGTTGCTTGTTGCTTGCTTGTTGCTTGCTTGTAGTTTGCTTGTTAGCTAGATTTAAGGGGAGAGGGGTGTAGTAATATATATATATTGTTGTTGTTGTTGTTGTTGTTAGGGCACCCGGCACGTGCCGGCGGGAGAAATTGCTAGACACGCTCTCCCTGGGCAGGGCGCAAGGGAGCAGTCGGCCGGCGTCACGCTGGCCGGGCGTGTGCCGACAACGACAGAGGGGGGGGAGGGGGGTTCCGCCTTCTGTCGGGGGGGGGAGGGGGCGCGCGTCGCTGTGAGAGGGACCACCTGCCCATGCGACCCTGGTTCCTTCCCCCGCCGTGGGGGGAGGGCGTGCGCACCTTTGCGAAACGGAGGCGGCATGGGGGGCGGGATGGAGGGACCACCTGTCCGGGGACCTGCGGGGTCCCGGTTCCCCTTGCTTCCAGCCGCCACTCCCCCGCGACAGGGGAGGGGGCTACGTCCTGTGCGGAGGTGGTGTTATCCCCTGGTGCCCGTACCTGTGTCCCGTGTGCAGGAGGCCGCGCGGCACGGCCGGCGGGGGGGTTCAAGCCTGGGCCGGGCGCGTGGGTAGCGGCGGGCGGCCGAGGCGGAGGCGGCGCCATGCGGGTGCGGGGCCCGTGGCGGTCGCCGGGCGGTGTGGGCGGACCGGCCGGCGGCCGGTGGTGGCCCTGAGAGCCCCACTCCATGGGGTCGGCGGGCGCGCCGGGGGCACGCGCGCCGCGCAGGCCTGGCTGCGGGGGGCGCGTGCGCAAGGGCGTCGGCGCGCCCCATGCGGGCCCCGGTGCGGGCCGCGGGACCAGCGGCAAGCTGGAAGCGTGGCCTGGGGGCCGAGGCCTGGGCCGGGCGCGTGGGTAGCGGCGGTCGGCCGAGGCGGAGGCGGCGCCATGCGGGTGCGGGGCCCGTGGCGGTCGCGGGGCAGGCGGGCGGACCGGCCGGTGGTCGGCGGCGGCCCCGAGAGCCCCACTCCATGCGGTCGGCGGGCGCGCCGGGGGCACGCGCGCCGCGCAGGCCTGGCTGCGGGGGGCGCGTGTGCAAGGGCGCCGGCGCGCCCGATGAGGGCCCTCTGTGGGCTGCGAAACCAGCGGCAAGGGCGCAGCGTGGGGCCGCGCAGGGGCGCGGCATGGGGCCGCGCAGGGGCGCAGCAGCGTGGGGCCGCGCAAGGGCGTAGCAGCGTGGGCCCGCGCAGGGCCGCAGCGTGGGGCTGCTAAGGGGCTGCGCAGGGGCGCAGCGTGGTGCGGTGCAGGGGCGCAGCCGTGCGGAGAGGCGCAGGGGCGCTGCAGTGTGGGGCCGCGCAGGGGCGCGGCGCGGGGCTGCGCAGGCGCGCGGCGTGGGGCTGCATAGGGGCGGTGGGGGCACGGCGTGCTCGGGTGGGGGGGGGGGGGGGCTGTGGGCTGGTGGGTGGGTGCGCGCGCGAGGGGGACGGGGGTGCGGTGAGCTCAGCCGCAGAGCGTCACCGTGCAGCCGACCGGGCGGAGGAGCGGCCGGGGCTGACCATAGTCAGCCAGGGAGCCCGGGGTCGAGGTGTCAGGGGGGCCGCGGTCAGCGGTGTGGCCCGCACCCCGCTCGGCGGGGACGAATCCCGCCGAGCATCATCCACGGGGGCGAATCCTGGTGGAGGCGGGGGGGAGCGCCACGCCGTCCCCTCGCGGCCGAACCGGACCGGGACGGGCCCCGCCGGAGGGATACTGGGGGGGCGGGCGGGGCTGGGCACCGGGGCTCCGGGGCCCGGGTCCCTGGTGGTTGTGGGCCGGCGCGGGGGAGACCGGGCGGGCCTCTGGGCTGCGGCTGGTGAGGGGGGGCGTGGAAGGGCCGGGCGGGCTCGGGGGCGAACCGCGAGAGGCCCCCGGGGGCTGGGCGAGGGCTCCCGAGGGCGGCCGTTCCTCGAGGGGGGGGGGGGGGGTTGCCCCCTGCCCGGGCTGCGCAGGGGCGCAGCGTGGTGAGGTGCAGGGGCGTAGCCGTGTGGGGCGATGCAGGGGCGCAGCAGTGTGGGGCCGCGCAGGGGTGCAGCGTGCGGCCGCGCAGGGGTGTGGCGTGGGGCCGCGGAGGAGCGCGGCGTGGAGCCGCGTATGGGCGCGGCGCGGGGCTGCGCAAGGGTGCAGCGTGGGGCCGCGGAGGAGCGCGGCGTGAGGCCGCGTATGGGCGCGGCGCGGGGCTGCGCAGGGGCGCAGCGCAGGGCCGCGCATGGGCGTGGCATGGGGCCGTGCAGGGGCGCAGTAGCGTGGGGCTGAGTAGGGGCGCAGCGTGGGGCCGCGCATGGGCGTGGCATGGGGCCGTGCAGGGGCACAGTAGCGTGAGGCTGAGTAGGGGCGCAGCGCGGGGCTGAGCAGGGGCGTATCGTGGGGCTGCACAGGGGTGCAGTAGTGTGGGGCTGGGCAGGGGCGCAGCGTGGGGCTGGGCAGGGGCGCAGCGGGGGGCTGGGCAAGGGCGCAGCGTGGGGCCGCGCGGGAGTGCACCGTGGGGCCGCGCATGGGCGCGGTGTGGGGCTGCGCAGGGTCGCAGCAGCGCTGGGCTGCGCAGGGGCGCAGCGTGGGGCTGGGCGGGGGCGCGGCGCGGGGCTGCGCAGGGGCGCAGCAGCGTGGGGCGGCGCACGGACGCGGCATGGGGCCGTGAAGGGGCGCAGCAGCGTGGGGCTGCGCAGGGGCGCAGCGTGGGGCTGAGTAGGGGCGCAGCGTGGGGCCGCGCAGGGCGCAGCAGTGTGGGGCGGCGCAGGAGCGCAGTAGTGTGGGGCTGCGCAGGGGCGCAGCGCGGGGCTGCGCAGGGGCGCAGCAGCGTGGGGCTGCGCCGGGGCGCGGCATGGGGCCGTGAAGGGGCACAGCAGTGTGGGGCTGCGCAGGGGCGCAGCGTGGGGCTGAGTAGGGGCGCAGCGTGGGGCTGCGCAGGGGCGCATCGCGGTGCGGCGCAGGGGCGCAGCAGTGTGGGGCGGCGCAGGGGCGCAGCGCGGGGCTGCGCATGGGCGCGGCATGGGGCCGTGGAGGGGTGCAGCAGCGTGGGGCTGCGCAGGGGCGCAGCGTGGGGCTGCGTAGGGGCGCAGCGTGGGGTTGCGCAGGGGCGCAGCGTGGGGCCGTATGGGCGTGGCATGGGGCCGTGAAGGGGCGCGGCGCGGGGCCGCGGAGGGGCGCAGCAGCGAGGGGCGCAGCAGCGTGGGGCTGCGCAGGGGCGTAGCCGCGCGGTGCTGCACCGGGGCGTAGCGTGGGGCCGCGAATGGGGCGCAGCGGGGGGCTGCGTAGGGGCGCAGCAGCGTTGCGCTGCGCAGGGGCGTATCGTGGGGCTGCACAAGGGTGCAGTAGTGTGGGGCTGGGCAGGGGCGCAGCGTGGGGCTGGGCAGGGGCGCAGCGGGGGGCTGGGCAAGGGCGCAGCGTGGGGCCGCGCGGGAGTGCAGCGTGGGGCCGCGCATGGGCGCGGCGTGGGGCTGCGCAGGGTCGCAGCAGCGCTGGGCTGCGCAGGGGCGCAGCGTGGGGCTGGGCGGGGGCGCGGCGCGGGGCTGCGCAGGGGCGCAGCAGCGTGGGGCGGCGCAGGGACGCGGCATGGGGCCGTGAAGGGGCGCAGCAGCGTGGGGCTGCGCAGGGGCGCAGCGTGGGGCTGAGTAGGGCCGCAGCGTAGGGCCGCGCAGGGGCGCAGCAGTGTGGGGCGGCGCAGGAGCGCAGTAGTGTGGGGCTGCGCAGGGGCGCAGCGCGGGGCTGCGCAGGGGCGCAGCAGCGTGGGGCTGCGCCGGGGCGCGGCATGGGGCCGTGAAGGGGCACAGCAGTGTGGGGCTGCGCAGGGGCGCAGCGTGGGGCTGAGTAGGGGCGCAGCGTGGGGCTGCGCAGGGGCGCATCGCGGTGCGGCGCAGGGGCGCAGCAGTGTGGGGCGGCGCAGGGGCGGAGCGCGGGGCTGCGCATGGGCGCGGCATGGGGCCGTGGAGGGGTGCAGCAGCGTGGGGCTGCGCAGGGGCGCAGCATGGGGCTGCGTAGGGGTGCAGCGTGGGGTTGCGCAGGGGCGAAGCGTGGGGCGCTATGGGCGTGGCATGGGGCCGTGAAGGGGCGCGGCGCGGGGCCGCGGAGGGGCGCAGCAGCGAGGGGCGCAGCAATGTGGGGCTGCGCAGGGGCGTAGCCGCGCGGTGCTGCGCCGGGGCGTAGCGTGGGGCCGCGAATGGGGCGCAGCGGGGGGCTGCGTAGGGGCGCAGCAGCGTTGCGCTGCGCAGGGGCGCAGCGTGGGGCGGCGCGGGGGTCGTGGCAAGGGGCTGTGCGGGGGCGCGGCAAGGGGCCGTGCAAGGGCGCAGCAGCGTGGGGCTGCGCATGGGCGCAGCGTGGGGCTGCGCAGGGGCGCAGCAGCGTGGGGCTGCGCCGGGGCGCGGTATGGGGCCGCGAAGGAACGCAAAAGCGCGGGGCGACGCAGGGGCGTAGCGTGGGGCTGAGTAGGGGCGTAGCGTGGGGCTGCGCAGGGGCGCGGCGCGGGGCTGCGCAGGGGCGCAGCAGCGTGGGGCGGCGCCGGGGCGCGGCATGGGGCCGTGAAGGGGCGCAGGAGCGTGGGGCTGCGCAGGGGCGCAGTGTGGGGCTGAGTAGGGGCGCAGCGTGGGGCCGCGCAGGGGCGCAGCAGTGTGGGGCGGCGCAGGAGCGCAGTAGTGTGGGGCTGCGCAGGGGCGCAGCGCGGGGCTGCGCAGGGGCGCAGCAGCGTGGGGCTGCGCCGGGGCGCGGCATGGGGCCGTGAAGGGGCACAGCAGTGTGGGGCTGCGCAGGGGCGCAGCGTGGGGCTGAGTAGGGGCGCAGCGTGGGGCTGCGCAGGGGCGCATCGCGGTGCGGCGCAGGGGCGCAGCAGTGTGGGGCGGCGCAGGGGCGCAGCGCGGGGCTGCGCATGGGCGCGGCATGGGGCCGTGGAGGGGTGCAGCAGCGTGGGGCTGCGCAGGGGCGCAGCGTGGGGCTGCGTAGGGGCGCAGCGTGGGGTTGCGCAGGGGCGCAGCGTGGGGCCGTATGGGCGTGGCATGGGGCCGTGAAGGGGCGCGGCGCAGGGCCGCGGAGGGGCGCAGCAGCGAGGGGCTGCGCAGGGGCGTAGCCGCGCGGTGCTGCGCCGGGGCGTAGCGTGGGGCCGCGAATGGGGCGCAGCGGGGGGCTGCGTAGGGGCGCAGCAGCGTTGCGCTGCGCAGGGGCGTATCGTGGGGCTGCACAAGGGTGCGATAGTGTGGGGCTGGGCAGGGGCGCAGCGTGGGGCTGGGCAGGGGCGCAGCGGAGGGCTGGGCAAGGGCGCAGCGTGGGGCCGCGCGGGAGTGCAGCGTGGGGCCGCGCATGGGCGCGGCGTGGGGCTGCGCAGGGTCGCAGCAGCGCTGGGCTGCGCAGGGGCGCAGCGTGGGGCTGGGCGGGGGCGCGGCGCGGGGCTGCGCAGGGGCGCAGCAGCGTGGGGCGGCGCAGGGACGCGGCATGGGACCGTGAAGGGGCGCAGCAGCGTGGGGCTGCGCAGGGGCGCAGCGTGGGGCTGAGTAGGGGCGCAGCGTAGGGCCGCGCAGGGGCGCAGCAGTGTGGGGCGGCGCAGGAGCGCAGTAGTGTGGGGCTGCGCAGGGGCGCAGCGCGGGGCTGCGCAGGGGCGCAGCAGCGTGGGGCTGCGCCGGGGCGCGGCATGGGGCCGTGAAGGGGCACAGCAGTGTGGGGCTGCGCAGGGGCGCAGCGTGGGGCTGAGTAGGGGCGCAGCGTGGGGCTGCGCAGGGGCGCATCGCGGTGCGGCGCAGGGGCGCAGCAGTGTGGGGCGGCGCAGGGGCGCAGCGCGGGGCTGCGCATGGGCGCGGCATGGGGCCGTGGAGGGGTGCAGCAGCGTGGGGCTGCGCAGGGGCGCAGCATGGGGCTGCGTAGGGGCGCAGCGTGGGGTTGCGCAGGGGCGCAGCGTGGGGCGCTTTGGGCGTGGCATGGGGCCGTGAAGGGGCGCGGCGCGGGGCCGCGGAGGGGCGCAGCAGCGAGGGGCGCAGCAACGTGGGGCTGCGCAGGGGCGTAGCCGCGCGGTGCTGCGCCGGGGCGTAGCGTGGGGCCGCGAATGGGGCGCAGCGGGGGGCTGCGTAGGGGCGCAGCAGCGTTGCGCTGCGCAGGGGCGCAGCGTGGGGCGGCGCGGGGGTCGTGGCAAGGGGCTGTGCGGGGGCGCGGCATGGGCGTGCAAGGGCGCAGCAGCGTGGGGCTGCGCATGGGCGCAGCGTGGGGCTGCGCAGGGGCGCAGCAGCGTGGGGCTGCGCCGGGGCGCGGTATGGGGCCGCGAAGGAACGCAACAGCGCGGGGCGACGCAGGGGCGTAGCGTGGGGCTGAGTAGGGGCGTAGCGTGGGGCTGCGCAGGGGCGCGGCGCGGGGCTGCGCAGGGGCGCAGCAGCGTGGGGCGGCGCCGGGGCGCGGCATGGGGCCGTGAAGGGGCGCAGGAGCGTGGGGCTGCGCAGGGGCGCAGCGTGGGGCTGAGTAGGGGCGCAGCGTGGGGCCGCGCAGGGGCGCAGCAGTGTGGGGCGGCGCAGGAGCGCAGTAGTGTGGGGCTGCGCAGGGGCGCAGCAGCGTGGGGCTGCGCAGGGGCGCGGCATGGGGCCGTGAAGGGGCGCAGCAGTGTGGGGCTGCGCAGGGGCGCAGCGTGGGGCCGAGTAGGGGCGCAGCGTGGGGCTGAGTAGGGGCGCAGCGTGGGGCCGCGCAGGGGCGCAGCAGTGTGGGGCGGCGCAGGAGCGCAGTAGTGTGGGGCTGCGCAGGGGCGCAGCAGCGTGGGGCTGCGCCGGGGCGCGGCATGGGGCCGTGAAGGGGCGCAGCAGTGTGGGGCTGCGCAGGGGCGCAGCGTGGGGCCGAGTAGGGGCGCAGCGTGGGGCTGAGTAGGGGCGCAGCGTGGGGCCGCGCAGGGGCGCACCACTGTGGGGCGGCGCAGGAGCGCAGTAGTGTGGGGCTGCGCAGGGGCGCAGCAGCGTGGGGCTGCGCCGGGGCGCGGCATGGGGCCGTGAAGGGGCGCAGCAGTGTGGGGCTGCGCAGGGGCGCAGCGTGGGGCCGAGTAGGGGCGCAGCGTGGGGCTGAGTAGGGGCGCAGCGTGGGGCCGCGCAGGGGCGCAGCACTGTGGGGCGGCGCAGGAGCGCAGTAGTGTGGGGCTGCGCAGGGGCGCAGCAGCGTGGGGCTGCGCCGGGGCGCGGCATGGGGCCGTGAAGGGGCGCAGCAGTGTGGGGCTGCGCAGGGGCGCAGCGTGGGGCCGAGTAGGGGCGCAGCGTGGGGCTGAGTAGGGGCGCAGCGTGGGGCCGCGCAGGGGCGCAGCACTGTGGGGCGGCGCAGGAGCGCAGTAGTGTGGGGCTGCGCAGGGGCGCAGCAGCGTGGGGCTGCGCCGGGGCGCGGCATGGGGCCGTGAAGGGGCGCAGCAGTGTGGGGCTGCGCAGGGGCGCAGCGTGGGGCCGAGTAGGGGCGCAGCGTGGGGCTGCGCAGGGTCGCAGCGCGGTGCGGCGCAGGGGCGCAGGAGTGTGGGGCGGCGCAGGGGTGCAGCGCGGGGCTGCGCATGGGCGCGGCATGGGGCTGTGGAAGGGTGCAGAAGCGTGGGGCTGCGCAGGGGCGCAGCGGGGGGCTGCGTAGGGGCGCAGCGTGGGGCTGCGCAGGGGCGCAGCGTGGGGCCGTATGGGCGTGGCATGGGGCCGTGAAGGGGCGCGGCGCGGGGCCGGGTAGGGGCGCAGCAGCGTGGGGCTACGTAGGGGCGTAGCCGCGCGGTGCTGCGCCGGGGCATAGCGTGGGGCCAAAAATGGGGCGCAGCGGGGGGCTGCGTAGGGGCGCAGCAGCGTTGCGCTGCGCAGGGGCGCAGTGTGGGGCTGCGCGGGGGTCGCGGCAAGGGGCTGTGCGGGGGCGCGGCAGGGGCCGTGCAAGGGCGCAGCAGCGTGGGGCTGCGCAGGGGCGCAGCGTGGGGCTGCGCAGGGGCGCAGCAGCGTGGGGCTGCGCCAGGGCGCGGTATGGGGCCGCGAAGGAACGCAGCAGCGTGGAGCTGCGCAAGGGCGTAGCGTGGGGCTGAGTAGAGGCGCAGCCTGGGGCTGCGCAGGGGCGCGTGGTGCGGCGCAGCGGCGCAGCAGCGTGGGGCGGCGCAAGGGCGCAGCAGTGTGGGGCGGCGCAGGGGCGCTGCGCGGGGCTGCGCAGGGGCGCAGCAGCGTGGGGCTGCGCAAGGGCGGGGCGCGGGGCGGCGCATGGGCGCGGCATGGGGTCGTGGAGGGGTGCAGCAGCGTGGGGCTGCGAAGGGGCACAGCGTGGCGCTGCGTAGGGGCGTAGCAGTGTGGGGCGGTGCCGGGGCGCAGCAGTGTGGGGCCGCGCAGGGGCGCGGCCGCGTGGGGCCGCGCAGGGGAGCAGCAGCGCGGGGCTGCGCAGGGGCGCAGCGCGGGGCTGGGCCGGGGCGCGGCGTGGGGCCGCGCAGGAGTGCAGCGTGGGGCGGGTATGGGCGTGGCATGGGGCCGTGAAGGGGCGCGGCGCGAGGCCGCGCTGGGGCGCAGCATCGTTGGGCTGCGCAGGGGCGTAGCAGCGCGGGGCTGCACCGGGGCGCAGCGTGGGGCCGCGAGGGGCACAGCGGATGGCTGCGTAGGGGCGCAGCAGCGTTGGGCTGCGCAGGGGCGCAGCGTGGGGCTGTGCGGGGGCGCGGCAAGGGGCCGTGCAGGGGCGCGGCGCGGGGCCGCGCAGGGGCGCAGCAGCGTGGGGCTGCGCAGGGGCGCAGCGTGGGGCTGCGCAGGGGCGCAGCAGCGTGGGGCTGCGCCGGGGCGTGGTATGGGGCCGTGAAGGGGCGCAGTAGCGTGGGGCCGCGCAGGGGCGCAGCGTGGGGCTGCGTAGGGGCGCAGCGTGGTGCGGCGCACGGGCGCAGCAGTGCGGGGCTGCGCAGGGGCGCAGTGCGGGGCTGCGCAGGGGCGCAGCGTGAGGCTGCGCAGATGCGAAGCGCGGGGCTGCGCAGGGGCGCACCAGCCTGGGGCCGCGCAGGGGAGCAGCCGCGTGGCACTGTGCAGGGGCGCAGCGCGGGGCTGGGCAGGGGCGCAGCGTGGGGCCGCGCAGGAGTGCAGCGTGGGGCCGCGTATGAGCGCGGCATGGGGCCGTGCAGGGGCGGGCGCGGGGCCGCGCAGGGGCGCAGCAGCGTGGGGCTGCGCAGGGGCGTAGCAGCGTGGGGCCGCGCTGGGGCGCGGCATGGGGCTGTGCAGGGGCGCCGCAGCGTGGGGCTGCGTAGGGGCGCAGCGTGGGGTTGCGTAGGGGCCAACGGTTTGGGGCGGCGGCAGGGGCGTAGCGGGACGGGGCTGCGCAGGGGCGCAGCGCGGGGTTGCGCAGGGGCGCAGCGTGGGGCCGCGCACGGGCGAAGCGCGGGGCTGCGCAGGGGCGCCGCGCGGGGTTGCGCAGGGGCGCAACAACGTGGGGCCGCGCACGGGAGCAGTAGCGTGGGGCTGTGCAGGGGCGCAGCGCGGGGCTGAGCAGGAACACAGCGTGCAGCCGCGCAGGAGTGCAGCGTGGGGCCACGTATGGGCGCGGCATGGGGCCGCGCAGGGGCGCGGCGCGGGGCCGCGCAGGGCGCAGCAGCGTGGGGCTGCGCAGGGGCGTAGCAGCGTGGGGCTGCGCCGGGGCGCGGCACGGGGCCGTGCAGGGGCGCCGCAGCGTGGGGCTGCGTAGGGGCGCAGCGTGGGGCTGCGTAAGGGCGCAACGGTTGGGGTCGGCGCAGGGGCGTAGCAGTGCGGGGCTGCGCAGGGGCGCAGCGCGGGGTGGCGCAGGGGCGCAGCGTGGGACCGCACAGGGGCGCGGCAAGGGGCTGCGCAAGGACGCAACAGCGTGGGGCCGGGCAGGGGAGCAGCAGCCCGGGGCTGGGCAGGGGCGCAGTAGCGTGGGGCCGCGCAGAGGCGCGGCACCCAGGGCTGTGCAGGGGCGCAGCGGCGTGGGGCTGTGCAGGGGCGCCGCAGCGTGGGGCTGTGCAGGGGCGTAGCAGCGTGGGCGCAGCAACCTGGGGCTGTGCAGGGGCGCAGCAGCGTGGGGCTGCGCTGGAGTGCAGCGTGGGGCTGCGCTGGAGTGCAGCGTGGGGCTGCGCTGGAGCGCAGCGTTGGGCTGCGCTGGAGTGCAGCGTGGGGCTGCGCCAGAGGGCAGCGTGGGGTTGCGCTGGAGTGCAGCGTGGTGCTGCGTAGGGGCGCAGCAGCGCGGGGCTGCGCAGGGGCGCAGCGTGGGGCTGCGCTTGGGTTGCGCGTTGCGTAAAGGTGTAGTATGGGGCTGTGCAGGGGCGCAGCGTGGGGCTGCGCAGGGGCGCAGCAGCGTGGGGCTGCGCAGGGGTGCAGCAGCGTGGGGCTGCGCAGAGCAGCTGTGTGGGGCGGCGCAGTGGTGGGGGGGCTGTGTAGGGGCGCAGCGGCATGGGGGTGCGCTGTGGCGCAGCGTGTGGCTGTACAAGGGCGCAGTGCGGGGCTGTGCAGGGGCGCAGCGTGGGGCTGCGCACGGGCGTAGCAGCGTGGTGCTGCGCACGGGCGCAGCGCGGAGCAACCCCGGGGGGCAGCGTGGGGCCGTGGAGGGGCGCAGTGTGGGGCCGCACAGGGGCGCAGCAGCGTGGGGCTGCGCAAAGGTGTTGTATGTGGCTGCCTAGGGGCGCAGCGTGGGACTGCGCAGGGGCGCGGCAGTGTGGGCTGCGCGGGGGCGCAGCAGCGCGGGGCCGCTCGGGGGCGCTGCAGCGTGGGGCTGCGCAGGGGTGCAGCAGCGTGGGGATGCGAAGGGGCGCAGCATGGGGCGGCGCATGGGCGCGGCAGCATGGGGCTGTGCAGGGGCGCAGCAGCGCGGGGCTACGCAGGGGCGCAGCAGTGTGGGGCTGCGCAGGGGCGCAGCGCCGTGGGGCTGTCATGTAGGGTAGAGGAAGGGGTGGCGTGAGGGCGGCGGGGGGTGTGGGGCCCTGCGCGACAGACAACGGTCCAGAGTCGGGCCCCTGGTGGGCGGCTGGGGGCGGCGTGAGGCGCGTGGGGGGCGTGCCGTGGGGTGGTGCGGGGGTGTGGCCTGCTACCTAGCTTGTCACTACCAGGATGTGGCGAGGAAGACGCAGGGGAACTGAGGCCGGAAAGCCTGGTGGTCGGGGCTGGGGCGCTGGCGGCGAGTTATCCCCGGCTGGGATGGCCGGGGTGCCGAGGGGTCCCGTGGGGGCGGAGGCTCCCCACGTCGGCCGGGTGCGAAACCACGACCTGTGTTTCCGTCACCGAAGTTCTTAGGGTTCTACCCCAGGAACTTACCCGCCGCGGGGACTGTGGGCCGGGACGGCCAAGGGGGATGACAACGAAGAGGAAATGGGGGGCCAGGATGAGCCTGGCGGTCGGCACCTTCCCTCAGGCTGGGGGAGGCCGTTGTCCGGGGCTATTCCCTTCCTCCCGTGGCCGTGGTGCTGTGGTGGGTGGTGGTGTGGCTACCTCCCAACGGGTGTCTGTGCCCGGTGCCGTGGGTCCAGACCCCCGTTGGGGGCGGGTACGAAGCGCCCGGTCGCCTCGTCCCCCCTGCACAACAGCCCGCCAGGCGCCCGTTGGCCTTTAGCGCCAGCTATCGTGGGGGGGGGCGCTAGGGGCAGTGCGGGGCCCCTCCGCTCTCCTGGCGGTCCGCACTGCCCGTATAATGCTACAAGGGGCGGCGCGGGCTCGTACTGCACGCGCGGGCCGCGCCGCCCCTGCCGGGGGGACAGGGGGGGGGTCAGGGGGTCGCGGCAGGTGGATGGAGGGTGGCGGGGGCTCAAACCGCGCACTGGCGGGCCCCACCACCCTCCAGTCGGGTGGCGCAGCTGCAAGGGTTCTGGGGGCCCCACCCAGGGGCCTTCGGCCCCCCCCGGTGCGGTTTCGGTGTGGGGGAGGGGAGGCAAAGGCCACTCGCGGCCATGACACATGGTGCATAGGGAGGGAGGTATGACACACACAACGCCATGATGCGTGTGGCAGGGGGAAGGGGTGCAAGGCCTGGACCCCCACCGCGTGCGGGGGGTCCTCTTGTTCGTAAGGCGGCCGTCCGTCGGCGGCTGCGGCAGCCCACCTCGGGGGCTTCGCTACCTGAGAGAGGAGGGGCGGGAGTGTGGGGGGGCGGTGGGGGCACGGCGTGCACGTTGGGGGGGGGGGGGCTGTGAGCTGGAGGGTGAGTGCGCGCGCGAGGGGGACGGGGGTGCGGTGAGCTCAGCCGCAGAGCGTCACCGTGCGGCCGACCGGGCGGAGGAGCGGCCGGGGCTGGCCCAAGTCGGCCGGGGAGCCCGGGAGCTCGAGGTGTCGGCGGGGCCGCGGTCAGCGACGGGCCCGCACCCCGCTCGGCGGGGACGAATCCCGCCGAGCGTCATCCACGGGGGCGAATCCTGGTGGAGGCGAGGGGGAGCGCCACGCCGTCCCCTCGCGGCCGAACCGGACCGGGACGGGCCCCGCCGGTATATATATATATATATATATATATATATATATATATATATATATATATATATATATATATATATATATATATATATATATATATATATATATATATATATATATATATATATATATATACATATATGAGGTGCACACACGTGTGCTTTATATGAAATTGCAAAAAACGCGCCTGTAGATGAGGTCCGCCTTCTTATCTTTGTATGTGGGTTGCGCACAGGGAGGGTTGTGCTTGCACATGTTGCGAAGCACGCCCGTGGTCTTTGTATCCAACTTTTTGATTAGATTTTTGTCATACTCCAATTTCCCAGAGCCATGTTTGGGGTAATCCTTTGGGACAACAAATTCCTTCCCCCGGATCACCACCTTTGGGCGGACCTCATCTACAGGAGGAGGCTTGTCAACCACAAACCGGTCACCCAAGGCGAATGCCAACACAATGCATGCCAATGAGGCAGTAAATTGCACTCTCCAATTGCGCAATGCCACACATATCTCCGAGGGACAGAAACCGGAAGAATGCAGGGCACACTGATAAACTCCACGTTCAGGGAACGTGATGTGGGTTGTGTCGTCGAAAAAAAAGCTTGACGAACGGCTGGGTGAACAAAGGGGCGTAGCATACATCCGTGCCAAGGCCCAACTGGGTGTGGTCTCAATAGGGGGGGCATGCGGAGAATCGCGATAGTGCAAGGCTGCTTGTGCAATCTCACGCAAGAACCACAATGTGTCTTGTGGCAGTTGGATGCTACCGTTGACAAGACGCCTAGACAAAAGGCAATGCAGCATCACAAGGCGGGCAGGATGGCAGCTCACACCGTGTTCGTGATGTAGGAAGGTGGAGTAGAGGGGTGCAATAGCAAAATCTATACTGCCAAACTCACCCAAAAACTTGTGCCACCTCTTCTGCGGCCTTGCCTCAATGCCTTCTCGTTCGGCAATGAGGTTCACTATTGCCAACTCCTCAGTGTTTGCACCCGCTATGTACGGCTTGTTACACAGCGGATCGGACACGAGGCACAAAAAAAATGTGTCGGGGAAACCAACAACAGGCGGAGGCATGAAAAAACCCCTACAAAATCCAATGAGTGTAGCAGCCTATCATAGGTGGGCATACACTTTGGTCTCCGTCCCCCGCATGCATTGCACCTTAGCGTGTGTCTGTGACTCTTTACCAATGAATGATGAGTAAGCTCCTTCGTCAGACCAAGAGTAGAGTGTCACAAACAACCAAGCAATAAAAGTACACTGCATGCGTATTCTAAGGGTGTCATCCGTGCCCACGGGACTCATTGTCGCCGATTTCTTCGTGCTTGCCTCAGTGCGTGCCGCAGAGCTTTGCTTGGAGGACACTGTTGCAAACACGAAGGGCAAAACGAAAAAGGGAGGGGGGGCAAAAAAGGGCAGAAGTGCTGCGTCACCCCTGCATTCTCGGGGGTCCAGAACGCCTAGCGCGGGGAGAAGAATCAAAAAACGATTGTGAGTCCCCCTTAGAGCGGGGGACAGAATCAGAGGTGGCCCACAAGTGGGCAAGGTGGCTACATAACCCCTGCCGCCTGGGGGGTCCCCACCGCTTCACAGCCGGGGGCAGAATCAGAAGGGGCCCTTAAGTGGGCATTGTGGCTACATACCCCGTGCCGTCTGGGGGGTCCCCACCGCTTCACAGCGGGGGGTAGAATCAGAAGTGGCCCACAAGTGGGTAAGGTGGCTACCTAGTAACCTAGATGAAAAAAAAACTTTTTTTTCACTAGGTTCTGAAACCTAGTAAAAACAAAAAAAAAAAATCCTAGGCTCCGAAACCTAGTAAAAGAGAAAACTTTTTTTACTAGGTTCCGAAACTTAGGAAAAAAAAACTCTTTTTTACTAGGTTCCCAAAACCTAGTAAAAATAAACTAAACCTAGTAAATAAAGTGTTACCAAGTAAAAAAAATTTTTAAAAAATTTTTGTTTTCTAGGCTTCACTACACACCGACATGAGTTGCTATGCATGGCGGTAAGAGCACTCTATCGATGCACAGTTCTCCCTCGTGGCTCCCACTTCCTCCCTCACTTCTGGCTCTTGGTGAACGCGCCTCCAGGCGTCTTGCAATCCCATGGTCAACACGCTCGCCATTTCTTTAGCTTTCTGCATATTCACCAATTCTGCCACCAACAACCGACTTTCAAACATTGAAGAGTTATCCCATGGAGGGTTTAAGATGGGAGTTCATGTCGCCAATAATCACGACTGGTAGTTCTGAGAATCGCTGGCTTTCCTGCGTAAGATACGTCCACAACTTTTGCTACTGGGCCGGCTCGTTTAAAAAATGCACAACAAAGACCAGCCATTGTTGACCTTCCTAGTCCACCAAGAGGGCCCCGAGCGCTTAGCCGGCTCTTTAGGTCACGGCCATAGCACTCCCGGGGCGCATGGCAGCACCGTTTTAAAATGCTGTTTTCCAACCCCAAAATTGGTTATGTTGGTCAACGGCATTTTTACTGGTGATTCCAACAACCTCTTTTTGGAGGTTATGTGCCTTTTCTTTGCATACTCCGACTTGAAAATGAGCCACCTACAAAAGACAAACGAAATAGTTTTTTGATGATGTGTATGTACGTCACACATGAAACATACAAAGCAACATTCACAGTTTCCGGGGTTACGTGTTCACACAAACACACACACCAATGCTTCTGATAGAAATGCATTACACCGTATCAGTAGTGTAAATTGAAATGCTGCAATGATGGAAAAAGCCCCCAAAAGCCGTATTCAAAAACGTGATGAAAGCAAACAGCACTTCTAGTGCGAACTGGCACAATAGCAGGCCCAAAAACGTACAAGTTGCAAACTTTGCGCCCTGGAGAGCGCAAAAAAATCGAAAGCATATAAATTCCACGCATTAAAAAGGGCCCAGAGAATTCATTTCTTGCCCTTCTTTGCTGGTGGCTGCGCCTGCTTGGCTTTTGCGGCCAAAGCATACATGGCAGAAGTGGCATCGGGTGGCTTGGGGGTGTTTGGTGTTTGTTTTCTCTTTTGGGGGACGAGGAGTGCCACCTGAGGTCTTGCGCTTACTGGCCACTGGAGCATTAGCACGTGCATCCAGGGCATCAACCTGCTCAATGTCATCTTCAGAATTGTCCTCTTCTGCGGCCTGTGCCTTGGCTCCCTCACACAAACACCCCTCATCGATGCAATGGAACCACTCCTGCCAGTCAACAATATAAAAACAGTCCATATCTGCTATGGTGGTTCCTAGCTAGCTCATGAACTCAGGCTTATCAGCATACTTGCTAGTGTATGCGACCACGACATAGGTTGATTCCGTCAGGCATCTGAAGAGGTGACAGGGCATCGTAACATTAGACGTGACAGCCAGAATCCAAGCACATTCCTCAAGAGGTCGTGTATCGCTGGGCACAACCCTCACAGCCTTCAAGAACCAACCAACAACAGGGAGTGGCAGGGCTGCTTTATGCTCGCCTTGATCATGTAAAAAAAAATTGGGTACCTTTATGCCTAACTTATGGGGGATTCCAAAATGCACCGTTCTCTCCACCATTCGCATAGTAGGAGTGCCACTGGTCTTATTGTAGGTAGTAGTTGAGAGCCATTGTCAGCCATCGCAGCTATCCAGCCCACGCAATTGGTCGATGAAGAACTTCAGCGCCTTGCCACGACCCACAACGGCTATGGGGACCTCCTTGCCCAATACTGTGTCCAATAAGGGATGAACCTCACCAATGTATTCATCCTCAAGCTCCACGAGGATCTGCATGGCTACAGGGGGGGACCAGGAGTGGGTGGGGCACTGCGGGGGGGGGGGGGGGGGGCGCAGATAGGCAACAGGCCCCCGGGAGGGGGGGGGGGTGAAAACTGAGTTTGGACATCGAGACATCGAGACAAAGAGTTGTGCTAGGGCAGTGCATACCGCAGCAAAAGGAGGGTCTGCAGCGCCAGCAGGGAGGCCCTTGGTACCACCCAACGAGAAGATCCTCATTTCTCCCATAGCGTCATTCGCATCGCCAGCCTCTGTCGTCTCGAGAAGTGATGGTGCTGCACCGATCTCATTCAACGTCAATATTGCCAGCTTCTCTCCACTGCTGTCCACCTTTGGTATCACCTGCGGCTTTGACAGAGCAAGTCGGAAGGGACGCCACTCCTCACTTGCCCAGAGCTTGCACTTCTCAACAAAGGACCAAGGATCATACGCAGAATTTGCCAACCGGACCCAATTGCCAAAATTCAACTTAATTGCTGTATTTTTGGTCACCAGCTTCCGTACACGTGCCAATTCCTCTGGATTTCCTGCGAGGGAGCATAAACAAATCCACACAGGGGGTTCAAATGACATTTCGGTACCGATGCGCTCTGCAGAGCGCAAACGGATGGAAAGGTCGACATTTAATGGCTGATTTGGTGGTACAGGAAATTTTACACTCTGCAGGGCGCAAATTGATGCACTGGTCGAAATCCAATGTCTAATTTGGCGGTACAGGAAGTTTTATGCTCTGCAGGGCGCAATAGGACGGCATTGTTGCTTTACGGGGACGATTTGAGAGCAGACATACTTCGAGTTTCGTGGATCATGGTATTCTCTGGATGGAGGTACACCTACTCTCAGTTCCGGTCATCCTTCAGCCTCCGGCATAATTTGTTGAACCCATGTAGCGTTGCCTTGTCCGATGCCATGTAGTCGATGATCTCTTGGCAGTGGTCCGCATCCAGGCCCAGTACAGGGCGAAGGGTCCAGTACAGGGCAAAGGGTCGTACAGGTAATCCCTGCGGGCAGTGACAATGGTATACAGGACTGTTGGTGAGGTGTTCTGTGACCCCGGGACACATCGAGCGGCAGGATAGTACCTTCCTTGCACACTTTCGCCAAATTATTCAACCCATCCTCGCAGCAATTCTCCGTTGCTACCAACAGGCTGTGCAAGGGTCTCCAGGCTTTCCACAGGTTCTCCTGACACCCAAAAACGAAGCACGGTTCCAGAAATGCGCTCTGCAAGGCGCAACAGGTACGAGACGTCAATAACTACCATCATATTTAGGACAAATGGAGTCAGAAGCGCTCTACACAGCGCAGATTCACCAAACGCCACTATTTTGATGGGGACAGGCAGTATACCGGATTCTCGGGTCCACGGATCTGGCCAGCCTTTCGCAGCGCAGCCATCAGGGCTACTTTCTCATCCTGCTTCCACTCCTCACTTTCGTACTTCGCCGAATTGTATTGCCCACTTGGTACAACTCCATGCCGGCGACAAACCACTGGTGCGCATTAGAGTCCCCACTGATGTGTTCTCCGACGTTGAGCGGTGTGTCTGTCTTGACCACATCTGCCTCCACATAACCCATCGAGGTTGGGATCTCCCTTCGTTTTGCACATAACTCCTTCCACCATTCGTACGCCGCGGCAGTCAGGTGCTACAAGGCGATGAGGTAAAAGATATTTGCTGCAGAGGACACAGGGGTACATCTGGGGTATTTAAATGAGGAATGACAGCACAAGAGCGCTCCGCACATCTACGGTTTCATTGTTCACATCCACAGCTCCTGCAACTGCGTGTAATGTTTTCACCAGAAAATCTTGCATCCGTTGGGTTGAAAAGGGATCCCGCAGTGATCCTGGGAAAGCCACGAACTCCGGCCAGGCACCCACCATGTTCAGCTGAGCAGCAGACGACCATTCCACAATTGGATGGGGGACACGGTCCGTATCACACACAAACATTGAAAGGTGCATCCGAATCGCATCTACAACGCGCCGTTGAAGCCTGCTGTTCTGTAAAGCTTTTTTACCCCCTGCAGCCGGGGCAACTAGCAGGCAAAGGTCAATGGCCCCCTCGAGTTTGAAGGTGGTGGATGGGAATTGCCGCAACTTCTCAGCAAACCGAGAGAGCATTGCCTCACAAGGTTCCTCGCTGTGCGTACTGGGGGGGGTTGTACCATGCCATGGAACCCACAACATTTTTGCTACTGCCAAGGTTCTGCGGTATTGGTGTGAACCCTCAGAACCATCAAACAATCGCAACAGAACCAGCATAGACATATTCAACAACAATTGTGCTGGGTGAGGCACTTGAACTCTTCGCCCCGTACACCAGTTGCCAACACGGACCAACATACCCAAAATAAACAAACTGGGGACGTAATCATTTGATAAGCTAAACATTGCCTTTGTTTGTTGCAAAGACTGTTGTTGCAGTACCGACCTTTTGCCGACTGGAGCACTCTTCAGAGCACAAAGTTTTTGTTTGAATTGTTGCAAGTACTGGGGGGCAACGGATAACAGACTCATGAACAGCCTTTCCTTCCAAATCACCTTGGGGTGTGTGTAAACGTCCGTATCAGGACTTTGTGGACCAGATGACAAAACGGTACATAGAGAAGAATTTGTGATACACTGCTTCACAGCAGTACTTGTACGCATGCCAGACACCATACACCATAGGACAGTAACGGAGAACATTATGAAGCTTGTAGACGTCCTACGTACTAGAGTACGACATTTTTGCCACACTGTAAAAAATCTTCATATCGATCGATATAGGCAGAACCCGGTTGGACTTTTGTTGCACACTGACCACAAACTTCAAGATTCGCGCTAGATCACACTGCGTGCCAGTAAGCAGTGGGGAAAGCAGAAGGGGTTTCCACTGCAAACTCGCAACCCCTTTGCGTTTCAGATCTAAGGGGCACCTTACATCACGAAGTGTAAGGGACGCGTTTAGTGCATTGTTCAAGTTTGCAAGCAGGGCGTTTTGACTTTGGACAACCGATGTCGCTATGTCCCCTGTTTTGGAAAAGAAACTACCCAGTTGAGGGTATTCTGGAAAAACATCGAGTTCACGTCGCAGCGGCAGAATTGCAAATAAAGAACGGTTCAACGATGCATTCGCACCAGATGGGGTGGGTAACCAATGTTTCCTGTAGTAGTTGTCATACCACATAACACAAGGGGAATTGGAAAGCTCGTCTAGACGCTGAGCAGCAACATCAGCGGCCTACTATGATAAACTGGGGGCACTATACAAACATACAAACATAAGACAGTATAGCATAATTTACGGCGTGCTACACGAGACATGGGAACGTCGGCATCAGCAGAACTACGCTTGGTACTGGGTTTCCATTGCTTATGCAATAACAAAAAAAGATTGTACGACACCTGGCACAATTGATTAAACCAAGGCAAACCTTTACCCGTTACCTTCATAACTGTCAACATGTGTTGAATGTCTCCGAAAGTTCGGTAATGACTTTGATCGGCCCTCAGTGTCATAAAAAATTCAACAAGCTGCAAGGCATAACCACTAGGGGAACAAGCATGTTGCATTATATCCAAACCTGAACTGTATTCTCGCTCCTGCAAGAAGGTCCGGAACAGTGAGGCATCCATGGCACGAACAAGCCTGAAAAGAAACTAAATGAAGGGACGCTGGTCAAGCAACGTTGCGGGGATACATGCCACGGTATATCGTTGAACAACAAGTAAATTTGTGCTACCAAAACTAGGACAATCAGAAACTTTGCGCTCTGTAGAGCGCAAACAATGCCGAACAACCAAAAACAGGGATCTCCATTGAACATATCAAGTTAAATGCGCTCTGCAGGGCGCTCCAGTCGGCAAACGTAGAAAGAACACCAATTTTCATGGGGTTGGAAGAATTTGTGCCCTGCAGGGCGTAACAGAGGCAACTGGTCAAGAATGGTTCTACTATTCCTTGGCACAGAACATTGAATCATACTAACAAATAGGGGAACCATGAATACATGTCACAAAAGGGGAATGTACCATACCATACCTTGTCACCTTATAGCTCCTGGTGTCCCCTCCAGCCATGTACTGGCCCATACGACTGTCGAAAACCCACTGACAATCCATACATAACTTCATCAACCAATAAATTGTACCCCAAAATAGTTCTTCGGCAAGATTTGCGCTCTCCAGAGTGCATGGAATAGGAATTGAAGGAAATGACGGGCCGATTTGTACACACAGGGTTTGGAGCGCTCTGTAGAGCGCAATGGGCCACCTTTGCATTAAAATATCCAGTAACGTCTGCAGATTACTCGTAGGTGCGGCTCAAAAAATGATGTTAAAGCAACGCTGCGCTCTGCAGAGCGCAAACATCAATAGTTGTTGAAAATCATGGCCTGAAGTGGACAGTTGGGCTTCCTTGCGCTCTGCAGAGCGCAACAAACTCCATCTCCTTGAAATTCGCGTTTGTTTTTGATGTTTCAAACAGCGGACCTGTAAAGGGCTCAAGAAGCAATGTAACAAATTGGGGTGTCACACGTGCAAAAATGAAACCTCAAATTTCCATCACGAAAACTGACACTTTCAAATTGCCCATTTTGGGTCTCATTCACTGCCCGGAGTGCTGACCTAAAGAGCCGGCTAAGTGAGCGTTCTACCTTGCCCCCTCCATGGCGTGAAGGATGAGATGATAGACCATACATCTTTGCGCCACGCTAGTGCCACGCCACTGCGCTCTAAGAACGATGGGTTCGCCAACACTTCCCAATGGTTGGAGAACAATCTTTAGAGTTTCTCCGTCACTACGTCTCGCTGAATATGTCGTGTGGGGCTCCGCACGTGATGCTCTTGCAGCCTCTGCCCCTGCCCTAGGCCGCATCGGCATAAAAAATGTTCCACCGGCGAACAGGCTTATTGCTCCCGGTGGGCTCGTTTCCACGGCTTCCTTTGCCTTTCCCCTTCCGCTTACCCGATGCTTCTTTTTGTGGGGGCCTCTCAGCATTGTACTGCCTGTTGCCCACCAGGTACACACACGCATCGGTGTCCTCATCTCTCATCACTGTACCCACGAGACCCAACAATCCCGAGCCTTTAATTCTCCACGCACTCAGCGCCATGTCCCCCGGCCTCCACGACACTATGGTGGTACTCTCTACCAAGACCCCTGCTTCCGGCGGCTTGATAAGGGCTATGACTTCATCATCTTCAAGCCACAGTGGTACGTCGTACAACACAACTGTGTCGTCCATGGCATCTCCCCATCTGGACTTCACAGATCCCTCTGATGAGTATCTCCCATCTCGCCTTCTCCAAGCAGTTGATCCGTCTTTTCGTTCTTCACAAGCAGGCCCGACCAATTTAGTTCAGGCAGTGACGACGCGGCCCAAGTTGCCGCGTCCTTTTTCTGAGTATAGCCCCAGCCGTAGCTTGGACTTCGTGTAAACCCGGAGCGCAAAATTTGACCGCTCTCCGACACGCACCTGGAGGTCTACTTATAAACCATGGACCACTGCCTTGGTACAACGTCCTCTTTGGCTCCTGTCATAGGATATATCCGTAGCACAATCGGATAGTTGGCAAACTCCGCGCCCGAGGAATTCCGGTAGTGACATGATTGCGAAGTACGGCGTCTCACTGATGTTGGCAATGAGCTCCTGCTTGTCCTAGTCATCCATGATGTGGTGCGCTATTATGTACTGGTCAAGCCCGTCGTGCTGTGCTTTCAAATGCGCCCACTGCTTTTCTTGTTTGCTGTCCTGCTCCTGAAGCTTTTGCCTGAGCTCATCCGTCGGGTGACACAGTGCCTGTAGCACTTGCGAAGCTAGGTGCATCGTTAGAGCGTGGATCTTGCTCATTTGCTGCTTCACTTTCTCCACGTCGCTAGCCGTCGCTTCTTCTCGTTGCAGCCCTACTGGGTGCAGGAGGACATCAAGACGGCGCGGAGCAATATCACGCTCTGGGGCATCGGGCGGCGTCGCGGTGGGATCTGCTCCCCCGCCCCCCTCGCAGGCCGGCCCTGGTTGCTCGACCTACGCCTCGGCGACGCGGTCCGCAGCGCGGGGTTCCCGGCCGGGCGCGGAGCAGGTGGTCGCGGCTGCTGGCCGCGCCACAGTGGCGCTCCCCCCGGTGCAGCCCACGGCGGAGGCCCTATGGGCCGTGCTCCCCTCAACGACGGCGGTGCAGCCGCTCCGCCTCTGCCAAGGCGAGTCCCGGGACACAGTCCGGGAGTGCGGCATCGCCCGGATCACACCGGGTCGACATCCGGTAGAGTGGAAGCCGCCCTCCCAAGAGGGGCCTCTACGGTGTGTGGCGTTGGTGGGCTGCATGGTCCACGAGGCCCACCTCGCAGCTGCGGCCGCCCTCGCGGCCCATGGCAACGTCTAGCGGGTTACAGCCCTGGTGCACATCTAGGGTGGCAGCAAGGCGACCCCACGGTGGCGGCGCTGGTGCAGACCCTCCGCCGGTCGAGGGCCATCCTGGCGATGCCGGGCGCGGCCGTGCAGGGCGTGGTGTGCACTGAGCGCCGACCCCGGGAGACGGCCGACCCCGAGGTCGTGGACCCCGCGCCGCCGGGGCACATTCTGCAGCTCGTGTGGGAGCGCCCCCCGGAGGATGACGACCGGGAGACAGCGGAGCTCCCCGACGTGGATCCAACGCCACTGGATCCCCTACCATCCACTGTCCGGGTGGTCTACGTCCTGGAACCGGCGGTCCTGGCGCATGCCGACATACGTCGGCTCCACGTGGAGTCCTTTGGCAAGGACTGCGCTTGGCGGCACCTCAAGCCACTCATGGGGGCGGCCCTGCCCCGCCCCCCGCCCATGCAGGCCGCGGTCCGGGGGTTGAAGGTCGAGGTCTCTGCGGACCTCCCTTGGTTGGTGGCCCCGCTGCTGATGCCTCCAACGGCAAGGCTCGAGGTTCCACTTCCGGCTTTGGATCGTCATGGGCACGGCCTGCTAGCACCCCGTGTTTGTGTTGTGGTTCAAGCAGCCACCGAAGCGACGCAGGCCGTCCCCGGAGGTCTACAAGACCCTCGCCGAGGACCAGGAGCTCCACTCGATGTTCGCGGGTTAGTGGATGGGGGCACCCCCGGCGACGTGGGGGTCCGCGTCTGGGGTGCCAAGCCGGGGGACCCCAAGGTGGTGGCGCACATCGCTAATCTGCTGGGCGCCCCAGTCCCGGCGCAGACCACTTCCGTGCGGGTCCACGGTTACCCCGCGCAGCTGGGTCTGGCGATGTACAAGTATGCGCAGCTACGGCGCTACGCCCAGGAAGCATTTGGACCGGAGGTGCCCATCCGCGTCCAACGCTGCACCCAGCTGGCCCACAGCACCCGCGACCGGCCGGTCTTTAACCTGGAGCTGGAGGGGGGGGCCGAGGGCTGGTAGGCTGAACGGCTGGGCGCGCCTAACACCCGCCTCCCGGATAGACGCTGGGAGCGGACCGGGCGCAGCTCCCGCCGGATGACACGCCCGGAAGGGTCCCGGGAGGCAGAGCAGAAGCCAGAGACCGCCCGAGAGGCTCCGGACCACACAGGGGACTTGGCCATGGCCAATGCGGAGACGGCCGTTGTCCACGACGAGGAGACGAGGACATTCTTTAATGTTCTTCGCCCTCCTCCTCCTAACCCTCACCCTGCCCGCGGTGGACTGCCCAGACCAGGAGTGTTGACCTGCGGGGGGCGGGGGGACACGGCCGCGCAACGTGGCACCCTACCGGGCGCACCCGGTGCTGGTGGCAGTGGTAAAGGCGGCGGTACCAGCCCCGGTAGCCCCCCCCCCTGGGAAGGCCTCAGGATCCGGACCCCCGTGCCGGCAGGAGGGTGTCTATGCGCCCACGGCCCACGAGGGTGCCCCGGTACGAGGCGATGGTCCTGGGTCCACTCTGCAGGAGGGGTGCAGCCCGGGCATTGGCAAGGGCCCCCATGCGGGAGTGGGGGGGTGGCGGTTTGCCAGGGGGCTCAGCCGCCGCGGCACTGGGGCTCCCCCTCGCACCGGGTGCGACCGGCATGGCGACCGCCCCCCCGGTGAGAGCAAGGTCTGGGGGGCAGCCAGGGGGCGGCCGCCGCCTGTTTGGAGAGCGTCCGAGGCGGGATATGCACCAACCCCTAGCACAGGAGAGCCCGCGCCCTACCCTGAGCCCTAACGCCCGGCACGACGGCGACGCGGACCAAGGCCCACTTCCGGCATGCGGCGGCCCACCTGCCGGGACTGACCAGGTCCTGGGGGCTAACGTGCGGGGGGGGGGGGGGGCGACGCGCTAGATCACCTTGGCGCCCTACTCGCCACGCCCGGCGCTGGTGGCGGTGGGAACGGCAGCGGTACCAGCCCCGGGGACCCGCCCCCTGGGGTGGCCTCATTGTCCGGACCCCCGGCCCGGCTGCAGGGTGTTTATACGCCCACAGCCCACAAGGGCGCCCCGGGTCGAGGCGATGGCACTAGGTCCCCTCCGGGGGTAGGGGCCAGCCCGGGCAGTGGCGCGGGGCCCCGCGCTACAGTGGGGGGTTGGCGGTAGCACAGCCGCCGCGGCACTGCGGCTCCCCCTTGCGCCGGGTGTGGCCGGGACGGCGGCCGGAGGTTCCTCCCCCTCACCCGTCCCCCCTCCCCCCCCCTAGGGGAAAGCACGGGCCTGGAGGACCGGCGGAAGACATGCGCTGCCTAACCAATCAACCTTTTGTGTAGTTGCCTCGCGGTACTACGTTTCCGCCGTGGTCATTTACCCTAGTACCGATTGGGTTGTCCTCCAGAAACGATTCGCTTGTCACTTTCCCTTTCAACACCATACAGTCCTGTATATACTTGATTTTGGCCATGAGTGTGGACAATACCTCGGGAGTGGAATCGTCAATCTCCATCACTGTCCCGTGTGCCTCATCTAGTTCTCGTACGGCGCCTGATCTCATTGATCACGGCTCAGATAGACAAAATTGGTCGAAAGCCTTCACCCCCTTTGGTCCAAAGGGCGCTTCGCTGAACCATGCTAGAGTTGCGTCCGCATTCCCGCCGCCCTTAGATGCACATTTGCCCTTCATGATGTTAATGGATCCTGGATCGCCATAGAGATCTCAGCTTGAACGCTGTCGACTCGCTCACTCGCTACTCGCTGTAAAGAACACCACCCAAATGCCGTCGCGATCCCGTCCTCCCAAATATCAGCCACAATGCAGGTTGCAAACAAAGTGACATAAAATAGACCGCATGTGTGTGTGTGTGTGTGTGTGTGTGTGTGTGTGTGTGTGTGTCTGTGTCCGGAGGGGGAAGGAACAATAGTAAAGAGGGAGACCCGCATGCTAGGGTGTGCGCCCGCCAGCGCCAGACGACAGCTCCCCGCCACACGACTGGAATTATGGGAATTATGGGGAATTATGGGGAATTATGGGGGAATTATGGCGAATTATGGGGTAATTATGGGGGGATTTGGGTGGAATTATGGGGAATTATGGGGCAGTTGGGGGGGAAATATGGGGAATTATGGGGAATTATGGGGGGATTTGGGTGGAATTATGGGGAATTATGGGGAGTTATGGGGGAATTATGGGGAACTGGGGTGGAATTATGGGGAATCATGGGGAATTGTGGGGGAATTATGGGGAATTATGGGGAATTATGGGGAATTATGGGGAATTTGGGTGGAATCATGGGAGAATTTAAGTGGAATTATGGGGAATTATGGTAGATTTATGGCTTGGATTTGATTCTTGAGTGGTTAATGTTCGTTCCCGATGCCTTGCTTTTGATTCTTGCCGGGTTGCTTTTAATTACCGTTGTTGGTTCCTGATGCCTAGTGGCTGCCGTTGATTCCTGATGCGTTGCATAGTGGCTGTTGATCCCTGCATCTATTCTTGATTCCTGGTGGCTTGTTGTTGATTCCTGCTGGTTTGTTCTTCATTCCTGGTGGCTTGCTGTTGATTCCTAATGTGTTGCTTTTGACTGTTGCCCAGCTGCTGTTGATTCGTGCTGGTTTGTTCTTCATTGCTGGTGGCCTGTTGTTGATTCTTGATTCCTAATGGGTTGGCTTGGAGAAACAAAGGCAAGCACAATGCACATGCACGCGAGGACGCCGTGGAACATAATCACGTTGGATCATTGTTGCATAAGTCTTTAAGGTATTAAAAGTCTGGTGGCCACTCGGCACTCTCCTTTGCACGGGTGCGGGGCCCATCGTGGGCCTCGCCTAATAACCACTCAACATGCTCCTCCTCCTCCTCCTCCTCCTCCTCCTCCACCTCCTCCTCTTCCTCGCCCCGCCCGTCCTCCTCTTTATTTGGCTGGGACCCTGCCCGATCCTCCTCCACGAGTTCCATTGAGACACGGTGGACTTCAGCAAGCAAATCAATTCCACGGATGGGTCTCCACTTGGGGACCACCGGCTCCCTCAGATCGACGGACTCTGGGCTAGACTCTACGGTGATGGGGTTCTGCGCGGCCCCCATTGGCTGTGGCGTTGAAGGTCACTATGCCCCAATGAACCGCTTGGAATGAGCGGCAATGTCGACTGGTGGGCTGCTAGGGCAGAGATGGTACAAGCTGGGTGCCCCAAATGGGGTGGCACCCTTGGCAGGTTCCCTGCAAGGCGGAAATGGCACAATCCCAAAAAAAGTTCAGCACTACCAAACGATCGGAGCAGGGCACCCATGCAGTGACCGTGGCAGTGGCAACAGGATCCCAAAAAAAGTTCAGCACTGCCAAACGATCGGAACAGGGCACCCATGCAGTGACAGTGGCAGTGGCAGCAGGATCCCAAAATAAAATTAGCACTGCCAAGAAATTGGAGCAGGGCGCCTATTCACAATTGTACTACAATGGCAGTGGCAGTGGCAATGGCAGCACTCTATACCTTGTGGGATCTCCAGTAGGGCCGCGCAGTAAAACAGGTCCACAGGCACTCAAAAATTTTGGCTCTGTCCCAATCTAGTAATGTGTTCCAACTCCTCTAGACATTTGACCAGTCACAACATCTGCAGTTGCAGGTGGTGCACCATCAGCAGCAGCATCAGGCGTGCCAACACCTTGCAAACCAGCAGCAGTCGCAGCCTCAGCAAAAGCGGATGCACAGGCAGCACGGTGTCCGGGTGGCACAACATTTAATGCAGCACCGCACGACATCCATACACCACTACGACGGCCCCCAGCACCACTAAGCCCAATGTCACTGCGGTTGAGTGCCTTGGTATTCAGTTTCTTCATTTGCTTCACCACTTGCCCCTGGGAAATGTATTCCCTAGGGGCCTTGTATAGATAGGCGAGTCGCAAGTAAAGAACATTGTTGTGAGGATGAAAGTCTGACATGTCTGTGGAAGCAAAGGGCCATACGACGACAAAAAAAAACAATCATCAACACAAGAAATGACATCCCAATTTCCTAATTTCCCCATAATTCCCCATCATTCCACCTAAATTCCCCATAATTCCACCCCTACTGCCCCATAATTCCCCATAATTCCACCCAAATCCCCCCATAATTCCCCCATAATTCCACCCAAATCCCCCCATAATTCCCCCATAATGCCCCATAATTCCACCATAATTCCCCATAATTCCACCATAATTCCCCATAATTCCCCATAATTCCACCCAAATTCCCCCATAATTCCATAATTCCCCATAATTCCACCAATGTGACGGGACAGCCAGCAGCTATTCAACAAGCCCACGATAGCCTTTAGGAATGATGGGAAATTTCCCCGCCACCGCCACATGAACTTTCCCCGCCAGCGCCGCCAGCGGAGAGCGGTTTGGCGGCCGCACACCCCTACCGCATGGGTCCAGGCCCCAGTGGTCGCCTCGGGCGCGATCAAAAATCAGGCTAGCGCACAATCTATGTGTCTGTGTGTCTGTGTCGGGAGTAGTAAACAACAACACCATATTGTGAGAGGAAGCTGGCCGATTGCCTCGCTTTCCCCTCATTGGCCCTTATTGCCTCTACCTCGCTCTCCCCTGTGAAGGGCGAGCTGCCAGCGCCCAACTGCAGATGAGCCCTCGCCTAGGCTAGAGCCTCTGTGCTGGAGACGGCTATGAGCATTCTGTTCTTGCGCAGCCATGCCGCTCCACCGTGCGCCCCGAAGGGCACGTGTGCATGTTCGGCGCCACTATCGGGGGGGGGGGTCCCTTAGCCTCTTCACCGCCCTCCACTCTCGCCCTTCGGCTCATGGGATGTCTTCGCTCTGCTTTCGCTACCGGTGTGCGCCCCGCTCCCGGGATCCTCTAGCTTCTACTGTGTCCCCCAAGTCTGCGTGTGTGCGGGCGGGGCGTATGTGTGCGTGGGTGTCCGAGGTGCCCCCTAGCACATCAACGCCGTACTCCTCTATTGGTGACGGTGCATGCCAGGCACGCAGGGTGGCCTCGCTGTTCACAGAAGCACGATTTTTGCAGGCGCGGTCTTGCCTGCGTCCTCCCAGTAGCGCCTCTAGCCTGCGGCGTGAAATTTAGCCACATTTGTGTGGGCCCGCGCTCCCGCTGCTCTTGAAGTTCTTCCGCGCTCAGTACCAAAAATTGTCGGCCTTGTTTCTCCCCAGGCATTAGCATAGGTGTTGCACAAAAGTCGGTGGCGTAATGATGCTCTAATCTTTGGGCTCCCCCCTTGGCTGGGCATCTTTGCGCGGGCCATTTGGGCTGTAGTGTGTGGCTTGACGCCGCGGAGTACTTCCTCCTGGCTTGCTGCTTTGCATGATGTGCCTTCTGTGTTTGGGCCCATTGCTCCTCCCCATATGACCTTAATCGCATTAGGTGATGCCACACTGCCTGCAGCCCGGTGAAGGTGGGGCGCTCATCCAGCCCCATCACGGGCCCTGCTCCCATAGTGGTGAGCGACCGACAGTGGTGGCTGCCGGTAGTAATGACTCTCGTCCTATGGACCTCCAGGGATGGTCACCATGAGCCTCGGCACTCGTGCCTTCTCTGGGAGAGACATCTCTCCCCCTCCGAACTTGGACTGCGGGCCGGCGTCCCGCTTAGGCCTCGAAATCCAGGGCCAGCTCCATGAAAGAAACCTGCCAGTGCGCTTGGGGCTGTCGGTCCGCCGGGGGCGGCTTGTCCAGCCAGCGCAGCTCTGAGTGTTGAGAGCAGTATGTGTAGGGATATGCCGGCCCTTATTCCAATCCTGCGACTGAACCACTGCACATCACAACAACCTGGAACCCATCACTATTTCAGTATTGGCTGGCTTGAGGAACACTGTTGGGGTTGTGAATGCAGCGTGCAAGGGTCACACTAAATGTTCTGAGCACCAGCATACGACGAGGCCATTTGAACTGCTACTCAGTGAAATGCTGCTCTGGACTGAGCAATTTGGAAGCCATTCCTGGTTCCTGGTCCCTGCTTGAGGGCCACATAGCGGCGTTCCGAACGAAGTAGGAACAGCGATTTTTTGGGACGAAGAAAGGAAGGCTCTAGTCGAGGAAAAATGTCAAACTTATAGGAACAGCGCAGGAACGGCGTAGCCCGAGCTAAGGAATGCCGCTGTGTGGCCCTCTGGTCCCTCCCTGAGATTGGACAGTCACAGACCCAGAACGAGGCTTCTGGTCGTCTTTGGTGTCTGATCGAGGCTGCCGGGTCCGACCACCAGCCCCAACAGGTGCTGCCGATGCAGGTGCAGCCTTGGCAGGCGGCGTAGTAGGGTTGGCAACGGCAGCAGCACTCGCTGACTGGGGCTTGGAAGAGGAAAATTCCGCGCTTTTGGAGGGCACACCAGCAGAAGAAGAGGAAGAAGAGGTTGAGCCAGGAGAGGATTGAGAGGGTCCAGGGGAGGCCGTTGGGGAAGAAGATGCCGCACTTGGTCTGGCGGGCGACGATGAAGTAGTTTCCGGGCGGCCTTTTCTTGGGCTGGGGCTACACCGGCCCGGGGAAGGGGGTGCGCTGAGACATTGGGATGCAGAGCCAGCGACGGTGGAGGAGGCAGGCGAAGAAGCAGACGTTGCTTTAGAGGAAGGGTCTGCACTGCAGCTGCGTTGCTGCATCACGGAGGAGGAAGACGAGGCTGCGGAAGCAGAAGAACTGCGAGGCCCCACTGCAAAGATGCGGATGTTGGCAGGACCCCACTGGGGTGCAATTCATGGCAGAGTTGGGGTCAGGTCTTGATGCTGTTGCCGCCAGCAGGGAGTGTACAGCCCTGAAAGACCGAGGTCGATCTCACCTGCTTTCAAATTTGACCAAGAGGGGCACCAAGCGGGTAATTCGCTCCCTGATACCCTCATCCCCCCCCCATGCACCCATCATACGCTTCAAGAAGTCAGAGACATGAATCATGCACTTTGCATCCAAATTCTGTTGCGCCTCGTGCGGTGCACATCGCCAGGTTGGGAAATTTCCATTTTGAGCTTTTGAGAGTGCTTGACAGGTTGTCTACCAGTCCCTTGGGAGAGCCCCCCACTCAGCACTCCATCCCAAAAAACGGTGAAAAACATATAAACAGGGCAGTTGTCTTTTATTGTCCATAGGTGCACTGGGGCCGGCTCCAATTTCATTTGGCAAGGGGGGGGGGGGGCATCCCACCCCACCCCAAAGCCCCCCCCCCCCCCCTTCTAAGGGCACCCCCTCTTTGTAACGGGGTGGGGTGGGTTGGGGCCAAATCCTTGACTGCCAAAACTGAAAATGGAAGGTGATAGCATTTTTGGCCTAGCCAGATGGTGATTGTTTATTCTTGGTGGTATGTAGATGGTTGCTGTTCAAAACCTATTCAAAACGTTGATTGTTGCCACCTACAAAGCATAAGCGCACATGCCTTCGATGCACCCTTCCTTCCTTTTTAGGTGGAAGCAACTCCACAAGAAATGAAGCAGTATAAAATTCAACAGGCCCAGAACAATGATGCGCATTGTCTGCATTGCATACATCCCAACGACCAGTGCCTCACTGCTACAGGTCTAAAGGGAGATTGTATTTGATGGGCAAACATGTGAAACATGAGCTGGTAGTCAGCATCTAGATAATATAACAATTACAACACCCGTTAATAGAACTGCACCACGCACCAGCGGGCAGCAAATCAGCCTGGCTGAATGAGCAAATCAGCTTGGCTAAATGCAACGGGTCTAAGGAGCATGCAAAGAAAGGGCAACTGGCCGCAGTGCTTCATTCATGCACACACTTTGGCTCCAAATCAGCCACTAGAGATGCTGACATGGGTGGAGCTGCTACGTGGGCTACTCGTGCTACTGCCACTGGCGCTACTGGTGCTATTGGCACTACCCTCATCATCACTGCAGCAACATCAAACATGGGTCATGGGGCTGCAAAAAGAATGGGATGGCACAGGACATAGATGGGGGCAATGGTGGCCATATTGTGTGGTGCGCTGCGCCCTGACCCTTGGAAACATCAAAGCAATTGAAAAGCACCAAGCGGCAATTCAAAATCACAATGCTAAGGTATGCCATCCCACTCCACCCCAAAAGCCCCCCCCTATAAAAGCACCCCCCCCCCAAGGTCTTTGGATCGTCCCTTGGCGCCGTGGGTACACATCAAGGCCTTTGGATCCTCCCTTGGGGCCGTGGCTACACATCAAGGCCCTTGGATCCTCACTTGGCGCCGTGGGTACACATCAAGGCCCTTGGATCCTCCCTTGGGGCCGTGGGTACACATCAAGGCCCTTGGATCCTCCATTAGGGCAGTGGCTACAAATCAAGACCTTTGGATCCTCCCTTGGGGCTGTGGGTACACATCAAGGCCCTTGGATCCTCCACTGGGGCCGTGGGTACATATCCACGCTCTTGGATCCTCCCTTGGGGCCGTGGGTACACATCAAGGCCTTTGAATCCTCCCTTGGGGCTGTGGATAAACATCAAGGCCTTTGGATCCTCCCTTGGGGTTGTGGATACACATCAAGGCCTTTGGATCCTCCCTTGGGGCCGTGGGTACACATTGATGTGTACCCACGGCCCCAGTGGAGGATCCAAAGGCCTTGGGGTGTACCCATAGCCCCAAGGGAGAATCCAAGAGCGTTGGTGTGTACCCACGGCACCAAGGGAGGATCCAAGGGCCTTGATGTGTACCCACGGCCGCAAGGGAGGATCCAAAGGCCTTGATGTGTACCCAGGGCCCCAAGGGAGGATCCAAGGGCCTTGATGTGTACCCACGGCCCCAAGGGAGGATCCAAGGGGCTTGATGTGTACCCATGGCCCCAAGGGAGGATCCAAGGGTCTTGATGTGTACCCACGGCCGCAAGGGAGGATCCAAGGGTCTTGATGTGTACCCACGGCCCCAAGGGAGGATCCAAAGGCCTTGATGTGTACCCACGGCCCAAATGGAGGATCCAAAGGCCTTGATGTGTACCCACGCCCCCAGTGGAGGCTCCAAAGGCCTTGATGTGTACCCACGGCCTCAAGGGAGGATCCAAGCGGCTTGATGTGTACCCACGCCCCCAAGGGAGGATCCAAAGGGCTTGATGTGTACCCACGGCCCCAAGGGAGGATCCAAAGGCCTTGATGTGTACCCACGGCCCAAATGGAGGATCCAAAGGGCTTGATGTGTACCCACGGCCCCAAGGGAGGATCCAAAGGCCTTGATGTGTACCCACGGCCCCAAGGGAGGATCCAAGGGCCTTGATGTGTACCCACGGCCCCAAGGGAGGATCCAAGGGCCTTGATGTGTACCCACGGCCCCAAGGGAGGATCCAGAGGGCTTGATGTGTACCCACGGCCCCAAGGGAGGATCCAAGGGCCTTGATGTGTACCCACAGCCCCAAGGGAGGATCCAAGGGTCTTGCTGTGTACCCACGGCCCCAAGGGAGGATCCAAGGGCCTTGATGTGTACCCACGGCCCCAAGGTAGGATCCAAGGGTCTTGATGTGTACCCAGAGATCCAAGGGAGAATCCAAGGGCCTTGATGTGTACCCACGGCCCAAATGGAGGATCCAAGGGCCTTGATGTGTACCCACGACCCCAAGGGAGGATCCAAGGGCCTTGATGTGTACCCACAGCCCCAAGGGAGGATCCAAAGGCCTTGATGTGTACCCACGGCCCCAACGGAGGATCCAAGAGCGTTGATGTGTACCCACGGCCCCAAGGGAGGATCCAAGCGGCTTGATGTGTACCCACAGCCCCAAGGGAGGATTCGAAGGCCTTGAGGTGTACGCACGGCCCCACACATGTCGCAAAATCCCTTACCTTGAAACGTTCTTTTGCTGACCAAAATGCTCCATTTCACTGGTTGTATTTTGCAGGGGGTTTTCCACTGCATTCTTAGCTTTTTGCCATCGCTCGCACAACATGTGCAGCAACGGTGACCTCCTTGAAAGCGTTCCTAGCATCCTCCCCTTCCCAAAGCTTCTTGAAATGTTGGTAGCAATATCGCAGGCACCACGAGGCACCAACTCCCCCGTCCCTTTTTCCAAGCAAATATTCCAAGCATGCTCCCCTTCCCAGGGCTCCCCGAGACGTTGGTAGCAATATCGCAGGCACCCCATGGCACCAACTCCCCGTCCCTGTTTCCAAGCAAATATTCCAAGCACGCTCCCCTTCCCAGGACTCACCGAAACGTTGGTAGCAATATCGCAGGCACCACGAGGCACCAACTCCCCCGTCCCTTTTTCCAAGCAAATATTCCAAGCACGCTGTGGTGCCCCCTCCCTCGACCTTTTTTCGAAGCGCACATGCAATCGCTCCCCCGCCAGCAAACTGTGTACCAATAGCACAAGCCCCCCACGGCCGGAAAACCCTGCTGTATTTTTCCAAGGGGTTGTTCAACCCGCAGCGCGTTGGTGAAGAACGCCATCTATGTACATGGCTCCGCCACTCCTCAAAGAGAAGCTGCCCCGGCTACCATGGCCATGCGTGGCCAATCACAAGTCCCCGACCGTGGGACTGACTCACGGAGCACCGGGTTACAAAGGCACAAGACAAGAGCACGGATGCTGACCGCTCAACAGAAAGCCGACCTCGACAACCAAATTGCAAAGTCACAGAAGGACATGGGCAAGGCGCGGGCGCGCCTCGGCGAGCAGCGTCCCAAGGTGGGGACCACTCACCCACTTGCCGCGTTTGATAGACAAACCTCCATGCCATAGCACAGCAAACGTGCACACAAGCACACAAGCACTAAGCCAAACAGTGCACTGCATTACGCGCGCACCACACACATACCATTAAGGCATGGTCCAGAGGGACACATGCAGAGTGCACGGTCCGGAGGGACGCATGCATGCCACAAACCGCACAGCCAAAAACGCGCGATGCCGAACAAAGTACACATCATATCATACAATGCTCAGCCACTCCTCAATGAGAAGTGGACAATGTATATATGCTATATATACGGTGATACAGGCTGCGTTTGTTTTGTTCAGCATGAACCATTGTGTGAATGATTGTACGGGACTGTGCAGAGCTCTTGCAGAACACACGGAACTGTAGGCCTTGAGTGGCCTAGCAAGCACACACGCAGACGAGCACACAAGCACCAAACTTCAACAAAGCTGCTTCTGTGGGAAGAGGGAATAAGTGTCTGTCGCTCCCAAGTGGGACCATTCGTTGTGACATTCAAACGTCTCCTCAGTGGCCTAGCAAGCACACACGCAAACGAGCACACAAGCACCAAACTTCAAAAGATTTTCAACTATGTACATTGCTCCGCCACTCCTCAAAGAGAAGCTGCCCCGGCTACCAAGGCCACGCGTGGCCAATCACAAGTCCCCGATCACGGGACTGACTCACGGAGCGCCGGGTTCCCCCCCCGTCCCCATAAAATGGACAGTGCCCCCCCCCCCCATAAAATGGACAGTGGTGCAGCAGAACAGTGGTTGGGCAGGATAGTAGTTAATGTAAATAGATATATTGTGGTGATGGCGTTGGCTTCGGCTTGGGCTTCGGCTTGGATGCATCAGCACTGCGCCGAAATTTTTTGGGTCGTTCAATTGGTGCAGCAGAGCTGCTTTCGCCAGTTGATTGCAGTAGTACATCCACCATTCGGTGGCAACTAATGGCAGGGGGGTCACCAGAAATGGGGCCAGGCATTGAGGCAGGCTTGGGACAGGGTGGTGCCTACGGCCCACGTGTGGCACCCAGTGTGCCAGACATTTGATTAGGTTTGGGACAGGGTGGTGGACGTGGGGCACCCAGTGCGCCAGGAACAGTAACAGACTTTGGGCTGGGCCTGGGCACAGGTGGTGACTGTGGCTCCGCTTTTTGGGTGTCGCTGTCGCTGCTGCTGCTACAACTGCTTTGTGAACTCTCACTGCCACTACTGCCACTACTTTCACTCTGGCTGTCACTACTACCGGATGAGGAGCTCTGTGCATCCAACTCCGAAGGGCTAGGGTGCAACACAACTGGCTGGGCCAACCGATATTGGCGGACTGGCATCACTCGTCGGGCTGGCAGGCCCTCGCACGTATGAGGAGGGGCAAAATCGCTACCCGCATCCTCGACCACGGCAGGGCGCGGCTGCTTTTTCTTGTGTCGTCGGTCTTTACGGGAGCTGAAGGTGCGCAGACTGCCTAAACCCAGAACCGGCCAGGAAACAACCACATCCCAGTTATAGGGATCCAGTGGCGCACCCGGGGCAACTGGGTGCTGCACAGGCCGCAGATGCAATAGACATCAACACTTGGCTGCGTTGAGCCAGGGAACCCTAGTTTGACAGATTTTGTGGCCACGTCCATTGCGCAAGAAACAGCCACCAGTTGCAACACCACATTGGACAATGCGCACTAGCATGTCACGCCAACACTCAGTGGCCAGAACAGTACAGGGCTGCAGCAGAATCGCCCGCACCTCGGGGTGCCAGTGCTCCACACGATTTCTTTTTTTTACCCTTTTCAGGAATTGCACGTAATGTTCATGCTGCAGGGTCTCCGGGATACTTTCGGAATTCTCCGTGCTGGTGACCCCGGCAAAGCGCTTGGCCACTGCAAGCCATGCTTCCCCCCCCTCGTCTTGAACGTGCACAGGAAGACACGGGTAATCAAAAAAGTGTGTCATCCCATGTGCGTACAATGTGCATGTGCTACCCCCCTCACACATCTCAGTGATGAGGAGGGTTAAATACACATGCACTTTACCCCGTGTGGACCATACACATGGTGGCATGTGCTTGGTCCCATACAACAGGGATACAATATGACAGAAGCTTAGAAACAACTGATGGAGGGGGGAGGGCAATTTGCCTGTTTGCACAACCATTGGGAACAATGTGCGCACCTCTCGCCCCGTGAGTGACAACCCTGAACGGAAGCGGCTGCGCGTCTTGGATTGGCACTGTTTTGTGTGTGGATCCATTTTTAGCTCATAGCGGCGAGCAAAAGCTACCACAAGCACCAGAAACGTGCACGACTCGATAGTGGGCAGTGTGCGTCCCACAACCCCTACTATTTGGCTGCCAATGCCTTTAATGTTATGTAGTACAGGCTGCACTGCCTGTACCTGGGCTAAGTTGGACAACCTAGCCAGACAGACAGAGTAGCTGTCTAAATGAAGTGGCGCCATAGTGAAAAGGTTGGCAAGATGGTTCTTTCTATCCCATTGGCATGAGCAACAACCCCGTCCATTCTGCAGCTCAGACCACATCTGGTGATGGTCGGCCATGAGGAAGCGCAACTGTAGCCTGAGCTGAACAACGTGGCGCGTGCCGGCGACAACAACGGGAAGCCTGAACGTTGTGGCCTGCAATTTTTTTATCTCCCGGACGCGCCCATTCACGGCCCAGAACGCCCAGTCAGCACGGGGGAGTTCACGCCATGCTAGGAGGGAGGTGGCAGAAGGCACTCCCTCAACAGGATCAAAAAGCTGACCTGCCAATTCCAGGATGGCAACCTTAACATTGTAGTTGCTTCTGCCGCAGGGGTCATAGCCATCAGAAAACAATACAACGTGCAGTGTAGCTTCTACAGGGGGGGGGGGGGGTGTTGCGGACAAGCCTTGGGCCTTGGTGTTTGAGTAGAAGGCCGCAGACTTGTAGGAGCAGGGACTCGTTGTTTAACCGGCGGTCTACACTGGGAATCTGGATTGCCTCCTCCATTTGTAGGTTACCCGTAGTCCAAGGGAGGTCTGGGACTAGGGCACGCAACCGTTGCATCAGGCGACTTGACAACCGCAACTCATGCCGTGCTTCGACCACACTGCTACGCGGGGGGGCACTTGGGGGGGATGGTGCTACATTGGGCACGTGCCGCAAAATCCGGTGGCGCACAGTAAGGCCACTTGGCCCGCCTTGCGTCGCCCGCACGACGTCTCCGATTTGCCACTGCGGAACGGCATCTGCATTCGGCAGCTCCAAGAGACGGCGCACGTCATCACGATGCACATGCCCTTGACCCCACAAATGCCGGAGTGCTTCTTCCCAAGTGCAGTTGCCGCTAACGTACCACACGACGTGGTTCACAACAAATTCATGGCACTGATGCATCTGCAGGAGGGAACATGTCCTTTTCGGTGGATGGCCTGCACCGGCTGTTACACATGTCTCCTATTTGTCCTTTTCGGCGGATGGTGTGCACAGGCGTTTACACATGTCCCCCACGTGTCCTTTTCGGCGGATGGTCTGCACAGGCGTTTACACAATTTTCCTACTTGTCCTTTTCGGCGGATGGTCTGCACAGGCGTGTACACAATTTTCCTGCTTGTCCTTTTCGGCGGATGGTCTACACAGGCCATTACGCTTCTCTCTGACTTGTCCTTTTCATGCTTTCAGGCTAGACACATCTCTCTTGTCCTTTTCATCGAGGGATGGTTGTGTTGAAAAACACCGTTGTGGCACCGTGGCGCCTTGGGGCTCGCTCACCCCAATAAGGGGCGAATGACCCCCGGTCGGCCCGTCGGTAGGCCGACAGGCGGAGCAGGGCTGGGGCTGCTGGGGCGACCCCCACCTCGTCGCTGGGCATGCTGCCCAACATCCGCTCGCCAAACAAAGTGGCGAGGGTCTCCTTCCTCTCTTCCTTAAAGGGGATGATCCTCTGCACCCTCTTGCCCTGCTTTTCTTCCTCCCCCTCTTCCTTCTTTGCCTTCCCTTCGAAGGGGATGGTCCTCTGCACCTTCTTCTCCTGCTTTTCCTCCCTCTCCTCTCTCTTCTTCGCCTTGAAAGGGATAATCTTCTGCACCTTCTTCTGCGTCTCTTCTCTTCATTCTTATGCTCTTCCTTTCTTTTCCTTTCTTTCCCAGGCATTTTTGTATGGCGGATGGTCTGCACAGGCGTTACACATGACTCCTGGTTTGCTCAGGCGATTACACAATCTTCCTACTTGTCCTTTTCGCCGGATGGTCTGCTTTTCGGCCTGACACAATCACACATGACTCCTACTTGTCCTTTTCGGCGGATGGTCTACACATGACTCCTACTTGTCCTTTTCGGCGGATGGTGTGCTGAGGCACAATCTTTTCAGGGCCCTTCGTTTTCCTAGTTATGTGGTACGGCAGCTGGTTGGTCTAGAGGTATGTGCATGTTCAGTACGTTTCGAAAGCCTGGGTTCAAACCCTTGCATACACACTGTGTCTGCATCGTAGGAAGAGGAACCGCAAGACCAGGGGCCCACAAAGGAGGTGGAGGACAAGCTTACCCCATGGGGCGCAACCAACAAATACAGGCGCCGAAGATAGGCAATCAAATGCGATCACCAGCTGCCCTTCATTTTTAGCAATAACGCCTACCGAGGGCTGGTGTGTTGTGGCTATCCCAGCGTGGGCTGGGCTGGTCTTGTTGGAGCCACCATCCCTGTGCCGGAGGCTGTTCGACGACGAGGTGGCTGGTGCTGGGCTGGAGCTATTGTTGGAGTTGGCTAGGCCAGGGTTCGAACCAACGAGCCGCCGGTGTCTACGCCCATAACCACTCATCCACAGACGAACGTTGCTCAGTTTGGTTGCCGTAACCTGAACCACCCCTCCCTTGCAAAGAGGATCACTGGGCCAGAACAACATGTTCAATGCAAAGTTGAATGCAAAGTGCATTGAAAGTGCATCTGCTTAGGGATTTGTCCTACTTGTCCTTTTCGGTTACACAATTGTCCTACTTGTCCTTTTCGGCGGATGGTCTGCACAGGCGTTTACACATGACTGGTACTCCTTTTCGGCGGATGGTCTGCGTTTACACTTGTCCTCAAATGTCATCAGTTCATGAACAATATTTGCCCTACTGTGGTATCGTTTCGTGCTTGGTCTAGTGGTCTGCTACATGTGCTTGTGTTCCGTGTTCGTAGGTTCCATTCCCGAAGAATACAAAGCAAACGTGCAAGGATGATGCGCGATGGCGTACCGGAAGCGGATCTGCCAGTGGGCAAGGCACATATGAAAAGGCGCTGAAGACAGGTTTTTCCAGACACATCTCTATCTCTCTGAAGGGGTCACACATGTCTCCTACAAGCCATTACACATCCTTGTCAAGTTACACATCTTGCTGTCTCTCCTACTTGTCCTTTTCGGCGGAGGGTCCGCACCGCTCTACTCCTCTTCGGCGTCCTTTTCGGCGGATGGTCTGCACAGGCCATTACCTACTTGTCCTTTTCGGCGGATGGTCTGCAGAGGGGTCACACATGTCTCCTACAGGCCATTACACATCCTTGTCAAGTTACACATCTTGCTGTCTCTCCTACTTGTCCTTTTTGGCGGAGGGTCTGCACCGCTCTACTCCTCTTCGGCGTCCTTTTCGGCGGATGGTCTGCACAAGCCATTACCTACTTGTCCTTTTTGGCGGATGGTCTGCAGAGGGGTCACACATGTCTCCTACAGGCCATTACACATCCTTGTCCAGTTACACATCTTGCTGTCTCTCCTACTTGTCCTTTTCGGCGTAGGATCTGCACCACTCTACTCCTCTCCGGCGTCCGTTTCGGCGGATGTTCTGCACAGGCCATTACCTACTTCACGTGGTGCTGGGACGCACAGCATAGAAGGTAAAAAATGGTAGGAAAATGCTGAGCATATTGCTAAGGATATTTGGGGATGCTCAGCATTCATGCTCAGCAAATGGGACTCATATTGCAGGGTTGATCTCGGAAGTCCCAGCCAAAATTTCTTCCGAGCTCCCCCGGCACGGTCGGCTGGGAAGTCCATAGAACATTCCTACCGATATCGGTTGCGTTTTGGGACCCGATCTGGCTGCCAAAACTTCCGAGCATCTTTCCGAGGGATTTCAAAAACTTCCAGGCGTTTTTCCATCGTTTTTTTGTACAATGACCTACACCGTTCTTGGTTCCCAAATCCCACACCTCAGCAAAGAAACACACAAAAAGACAAGCATGACCGTTCACTTACGCTTGAAATGTGAATGCTCAGTGGCTTGCCTGTTCATTTCAGCTTGAACTGTAAATGCTGTACTCTCCTTCGATGAGCATCTGCACAGGACAGCCATCGCTTGACAATGGCATCCACATCCACCACCACACGGCGATACTTCTTGCGTTGAGGTTGGGGTTCAGGGTTGTCACTGGATGATGAGGAAGAATCTGAGGCACTTACTGTGGAGGCATCAGATAGGTGCACAGCATCATCATCCGAATCATTATCCTGAGGACTGCTACTGCTCCCACTATCACTGCTGCTGCTGCTGCTGCTGCTGCTGCTGCTGCTACTGTTACTGCTGCTACTGCCACTGCCACGAGGGCACACAAGTTGCTGCTCAAAGTCGCTATCAACAATGGGTACACGCGCCCACTTCGTACGTCTCATGGGTTGAACACGCTGCTGCTCGTTCAAACCCGTAGGACCTTGAAATGAAGCAGCACTGTCCTCGCCCTCCGAAGGGGGTACAATATCAACTGTCGCAGGGTTAGAAACTCGGCTTTGAGGGATGAGCCCCACACGTCCCTTACCCTTTCCCTTGTCCTTCGGCGCCTTACGGCGTGCAACACAGGACTTAAATGTGGCACGGCTCTTCAAACCCAGTTTGGGCTACTTGCAGACAGCTTCCCTGTCCAGTGGTACCCATTGACGGACACCACGCTTTGAGCCACAGGTCCCACACACATACCACATCACTCTCGGGATTTGCACCTGGAAGAGCGCATTTCACCGAACGGGTGTCTCGGTGCATATATAGGGAGCAACCACCTCCATCCTAGAAATGCAGCAAATGCTCTAAGAGGCGTTGGAAGACCACATGCCACACGGCATCGGCAGCAACCATGCACGCCTCCAGAACAACGTTTCGTTGCACGGGCGCCCAAATTTTGGCACAGGGGATCTTCTTTTTTTTCTGCACAAACTTCTGATACAGCTCATGCTTCAAACTTTCACTAATACTGGCATCTTGCCTAGTACTAGTGACGGGGGCATATCTCTTGGCCACCCTCAGATCCCGCTCGCCGGCCTCATCGGAATACAACATGCGTGTCCGTGGATTCAACCATGTGTGGGACCACCCATGCATATATAAGGTTGCAGTGCAACCTTCTTCAGCAAACTCGGGGATGATGTGCACAATATATGTGTACAACATCCCCATAGCTTGCCATGTGACAGGTGCCAGGTTATTACAACCATAGCATAGATGCACCATGTGGCAAAATGCCACCACCAAGGAATGGAAAGGCAGGGGGAGCACCACACCCCCTGCTAGTCTGCCCATGACTGTGCGGGCCTCGCGACCTGTGAGGCTAATGCCTGCCTGGAATCTACCTCGTACGTGACGCATGTGCTGCCTGCTATCAGGTGGCAAAGATCCAGGATCATACCTCCTTGCCACATGTGCTATGACCTAGAGTAGGTCATGGTTTTAGGGCGTTGGTAGTGTTCGACCTATGACACCAAGATCCTGGAGGCCGCACCTTTGGTGTTGTGCAATACGGGTTGCACAATATATACCTCTTCCAGGTTAGAAACCCCCTGAAACTTATGGGACCCACGCACACCATTGAGGCATCCCCCTTTGTGCAAAAAGAGTTCTCCCGCCCCATCCTTATTCACCCAGGGACACGCCACACAGCCCTTTTGCCGGCACTCAGACCACAAATGGTGGTGATCGGCAGTGATTGCCCCGAGCCTTATCTGCAGGGTGGTGTTGTACACTGCACAAGCATACTTCATACGTTGCTTAAATTTACAAGAAGGCAGGGCTTGTAAGGCCGGTGCACGTTTGGGTAGCCACTGGCAATCACTGACCTTGGGAAGCTCTTGCCAGGTCAACATGTCTGTGCACCTAGGCACATTGCCAGACGTTGGGCACCAGTGTCCCTGGAAATCAATTATACCGATTTTTGTGTTAATATTTGGACGGCCCCGGGGCTGGTAACCGTCTACGTAGAGGCCTAAGGTCAAGGTGGCATGGGGTGGTGGGGGTTTCTGCCGGCCTTGGGCAGCCAATGACCCACCCTTCTGTAGAAGTAGGTGGCACAGCTGTGGTAACAACTTCCTGTTGTCCAGGGAGTAGTCCACTGCAGGAAGATGCAGGTCCTCCTGCTGCCTTAAAGCAACCATTGACCAACCAACCCCTGGTTGGAGATGGTCTAAGGTGCGCAAGACAGCGGCTGGCACCACATGCTCATGGCGAAGGCGAAGTGCAGCAGCCTGGCACTATGGTGCTTGGGTGACTGATGTGGCCTGTGTGGTAGGCAAAGGGCCAAGGGACCTACGCACAACTGTGAAGGTGCCACTTGGGGGGCGGTGTAGCTGGTCTAGGTCCTTGGCCTGCAAGGGGGTGGCCGTGGGGAAGTTCATGGCAAAGGCTGACACCATGAATTGATCAGCTGGAATAGGGCATATGCTGGCAAATGCCTCCAGCTTGGAGATCTCCCCCTTCACCCATAGAACATGGTTGTTCACAACAAATTCATGGTGAAACATGGTGCCTGTTTTGGTTGGTTTCAAAGGAACCATGTATGGAAAACCCCAACCAGTGCCTTTCACCGGAACCTTTTTTTGCCAGGATTGCTCCAACCAGTTTCGAGATCCAAGGGTCCAAAGTGTGCTCGACTATCCGCCCCCTCACTCTGCGCCATTGTTTTGGTTGGTTCCGAGGAAACCATGTATGGAAAGCCCCAACCAGTGCCTTTCACCAGAACCTTTTTTTGCCAGGATTGCTCCAACCAGTTTCGAGATCCAAGGGTCCAAAGTGTGCTCGACTATCCGCCCCCTCACTGTGCGCCATTGTTTTGGTTGGTTTCAAGGAAACCATGTATGGAAAGCCCCAAAGAGTACCTTTCACCAGAACCTTTTTTTGCCAGGATTGCTCCAACCAGTTTCGAGATCTAACAGTCCAAAGTGTGCTCGACCTTACCCCCCCCTTGCCACAGGCACAACAAGCACAAGCTGGGCAGTTCATGGTACCATTCATGGCAATTCATGGTGGTGTTGAAAAACACCGTTGGGCCCGTGGAGTGGTGGGGGCACACTACAACACAGGCGGAGGAGGTGGAGGGGGTGACGGGGCCCGGGTATATTGCGCCCACTGATGTAGGAGGGTGGCCAGGGCCGCACGGGAAGCGGCCCTGACGACTGCCTGCCGCTGAGGGGCTGGGATGTCAGTTCTGCCCCACTAGCTGGTGGTGTTGAAAAAAACCGTAAAGGTCCACCTCCTCCGGCGTTGCCGAAGAGTTGGAAATTGGAACGTCTTGCCGAAGTCTGGGGTCGCTGCGGGGGGCTTGCGCAGGGAGCAATGACCCAAACTGGGGCCTCTGCGGTGGGGGGGCGGACTGAGAGGCTCGCCGCCCGAGCAACGAGCCAAACTGCGGGGTGGGGCACGGCCGCTTTGGGGCGGGAGCCAGTGGGAGTAGTGAGGAACGGCGGTGCCTGTAATATTGGGTCAATGTCACCTGATCACTGGCTTGAGGGGGCGGTGGCCGGCGAGGAACGGGTTGAGGGGGCAGCTTGGGGATACGAGGGTGCTTTGGGGTAGCACACAGCACTTCAAGCACCACTGTTGCATGCTCCTCGTCCCTGTTGAGGAAATGCGAACGACTAATTCGCATCCTCCTGCCACACCCGCAGGGGGTTTTTCTTGGGCTGCTGAACCGCAAACCGATACATCGCTCGGCGGTTCAGCACCCCATCAACAAAATACTGTACCCCACCCCCGTGGTTGTCCCGGATGAGCTGCAGTGTTTTGGCACTGTAGGGCCCGTGAACAGTGGGTTTGGAGGGGGTAGGGGGGTCTTTGGGTACGTACTTGGGGGGTCGTGGGGGGGATGGCGGTGGCACGGCAGTGCACATCAGGGCCTCCTCCAAGGCTTCAAGGGCGACATGGTATGGGGTTGAGTGGGGTCCGGGCAGAGGACTTGGAGAGGTTGGTGCGCGGCTGGGTGGAAGTAGAGAGGGGGGCGGTGTGGGCAATGGAGGTTGGGGCGAGGCCAGTTCTCTGAGACACTTCTCAGCGTCAGAGTCCCAGGGTGGCGACACGGGTTGGTCTCCGAACCGCAGGAGCTCCGGCAAATCTCCCCAGCCGTCCCGGAAGGAAGGGTTGGAGGGGACAGAAGAGGCCACGCTAAGGGGGCTAGACGACATGGCGAGCCGAAAAGAGAGGGTCACGGGTGCCAAACGCCTACTTGGCGGGAGGGCGGGGGGGTGGGGGGGGCGGGGGAGCACTCAAGGGTTTGGGCCACTACCTTTCACCAGAACCTTTTTTTGCCAGGATTGCTCCAACCAGTTTCGAGATCTAAGGGTCCAAAGTGTGCTCGACTATTCGCCCCCTGCCACAGGCACAACAAGCACAAGCTGGGCAGTTCATGGTACCATTCATGGCAATTCATGGTGGTGTTGAAAAACACCGTTGGGCCCGTGGAGTGGTGGGGGCACACTACAACACAGGCGGAGGAGGTGGAGGGGGTGACGGGGCCCGGGGATATTGCGCCCACTGCTGTAGGAGGGTGGCCAGGGCCGCACGGGAAGCGGCCCTGATGACTGCCTGCCGCTGAGGGGCTGGGATGTCCCTCCAAAGGGCTCGACTGACACCCAAGTGGAGGCTGATGACACCTTGTGGGCAATCACCGAGGTCTGGCACCGACATGTTTCCCTCCCCACGTCTCGCCTGAACGTCGTACATGTCCTGGGCGAAGACGTCCATAGGGAAGGCTTGGATAGGGGCGGGTGGTGCAGGTGGAACCGGGGGGGGTGCAGCAGGGGCCAGAGCAGGGGCAGGGGCAGGGGCGGATAGGGCAAAGGAGGAGACTATCTTTTCGTCCTCGACCTTGACCTTGGGGTCCTTGGCCTCCTTCGGCTCCTCCTTGGGCTCTCTCTTGAGCCTGACCCTCCTGCCCGGTCCTTCCGCTACTGCTTCTCTTTCCCGCTTCTTGCCCCCTTCTTCTCCAGATTCGCGCTTGTCTGACATTAACAGAAACCTGACAATGAGACAATTTGGAGTTGAAATACCAACTACCTTGTGTGGTCTGACCCTTCGAAAATTCAAGAGTCTTTGAGCAATGCCCGCATCCCAACTGTTTTCTGTGGTCCGACCCTTCGAAAATGCAATACTCTTCGATCAATGCCAAGCCCCAACCAGTACCTTTCACTAGAACCTTCATTTGCCAAGATTGCTTCAACCAGTTTCAAGATCCAAGGGTCCAAAGTGTGCTCCACTATCCGCCCCCTCACTCTACGCCATTGTTTTGGTAGGTTTCAAGGAAACCATGTATGGAAAGCCCCAACCAGTACCTTTCATGAGAACCTTTTTTTGCCAGGATTGCTCCAACCAGTTTTGAGATCCAAGGGTCCAAAGTGTGCTCGACTATCCGCCCCCTCACTCTGCGCCATTGTTTTGGTTGGTTTCAAGGAAACCATGTATGGAAAGCCCCAACCAGTACCTTTCACCAGAACCTTCTTTTGCCAAGATTGCTCCAACCAGTTTCGAGATCCAAGGGTCCAAAGTGTGCTCGACTATCCGCCCCCTCACTCTGCGCCATTGTTTTGGTAGGTTTCAAGGAAACCATGTATGGAAAGCCCCAACCAGTACCTTTCACCAGAACCTTTTTTTGCCAGGATTGCTCCAACCAGTTTCGAGATCCAAGGGTCCAAAGTGTGCTCGACTATCCGCCCCCTCACTCTGCGCCGTTGTTTTGGTTGGTTTCAAAGGAACCATGTATGGAAAGCCCCAACCAGTGCCTTTCACCAGAACCTTCTTTTGCCAGGATTGCTCCAACCAATTTCGAGATCCAAGGGTCCAAAGTGTGCTCGACTATCCGCCCCCTCACTCTGCGCCACTGCTTTGGTTGGTTACAAAGAAACCATGTATGGAAAGCCCCAACCAGTACCTTTCACCAGAATCTTTTGTTGCCAAGATTGCTCCAACCAGTTTCAAGATCCAAGGGTCCAAAGTGTGCTCGGCTATCCGCCCCCTCACTCTGTGCCACTGTTTTGGTTGGTTTCAAAGGAACCATGTATGGAAAGCCCCAACCAGTGCCTTTCACCAGAACCTTTTTTTGCCAGGATTGCTCCAACTAGTTTTGAGATCCAAGGGTCCAAAGTGTGCTCGACTATCCGCCCCCTCACTCTGCGCCATTGTTTTGGTTGGTTTCAAGGAAACCATGTATGGAAGGCCCCAACCAGTACCTTTCACCAGAACCTTTTTTTGCCAGGATTGCTCCAACCAGTTTTGAGATCCAAGGGTCCAAAGTGTGCTCGGCTATCCGCCCCCTCACTCTGCGCCATTGTTTTGGTTGGTTTCAAGGAAACCATGTATAGAAAGCCCCAACCAGTACCTTTCACCACAACCTTTTTGTGCCAGGATTGCTCCAACCAGTTTCGAGATCCAAGGGTCCAAAGTGTGCTCGACTATCTGCCCCCTGCCACAGGCACAACAAGCACAAGCTGTGCTGGAAGCATGAATGGATGCCAAGAGGCAGTTCAGGTGCAGCTGCAGTTCATTTCAGTGCCTCGAATGGGAATATATACCTCCCTCTCAGTCCTCCCACTCAGACTCAGGCTCAGACTGAGGCTGTGCCTTGTGAGAGGCCTCGACCTTGGTCTCAGGGGGCACAATGAGGAGAATCAACTCCCCTGGCCCGGAATCACCCCCATGGATGAGGGGGAAGGACCTCATCCAATTGCGAGGTCGGTGGGCAGACCCCTTCACATAGTCAAGGACAGTCCTGACCTGTGTGACTATGCGAGGGGGAAGTGACCCCTGGTCCCATGGTCCCCCTCCACTCTAGCCTACATATGGACTGCGGCGGATCTTCTTCCTCCTCTTACCTGAAGGGGCCCCAGAGTCAGGGGCCGCCCGCCCTCTCTTCACGCCTGTGGAGGAACCAGGCACCTTGGAATCTGAGTCACATGACTCAGGGGCCACCAGCCCTCTCCTCACCCCTGTCGAGGAAATAAGCACGTCTGAGTCAGATGACTCAGAGTCTGAAACCACCACCACCTACTTCCCCTTCCCCTTCCCCCTCCCCTTACCCTTACCCTTCTCCTTCCCCTTCCCCTTACCCACCGCAATCTCTGGGGCAGAGTCTGAAGAGTCTGAATCACCCCCCCCTTCATCCCCCCCTGCCCCTTCCCCTTACCCTTACCCTTCTCCTTCCCCTTCCCCTTACCCACTGCAATCTCTGGGGCAGAGTTTGAGGAGTCTAAATCACCCCCCCCCCCTTCCCCTTCCCCTTCCCTTTCCCCTTACCCACACCATGGATAGCACGGCCAGAATCACGGTTCGCGATGCAAAAAAGTACCACAATGGGCACCATGTTGCCAAAGAGGCGGGCAAAGGGGACAAGCCCTTTGCCCCCCCCAACTGGGGCCAACTGCCCGGAGACTTCTTTCATCTCCTTCAGGGCGGTAGGGCCCGAGCCAGTGCGGCGGCCATTCCAGTTCCCTTTCACCGAGGCCCGTGGCAGAGGTTTGTCGAGCAACTCCCGGCACTGGCGCCCCCACATGGCAAAATGGCTCAAGGCGGGGGGGGGTGTCCCAAACACTCACAGGGTGGCTCATGTGCCACAAAATTATCTTAACCGCCACATACATGCAGCTGCGGCGGTAGCAGGAGTCGGGGGCGGTGTGCATCCTCACCGAAACCCCCCTGTCCTTCAGCTTCTGGGTGCACGTCCTTGAAACAGCCGTAGCTGCAAGGTCGTACACCTCCCAACCCCCCGGATGCCCTGCAAAAACCACCCCATGCAGGAGCTCCTCCTGGTGTCCCCCTGTCACCTCCCATTTCCCAAAGGGGGGGAGGGTGCTGGGGGGCATCTTGGGGAGGGGGGCCTTAAGGAGGCGGCGTCTCTTTGCCTCCTCCCAAGCCCCCCGCATCTGCCCCAGCAGATCCTCTGCCCTTCCCTGTTGGGCAGTAGCTGCCGCCCGCAGCTTTCCCTCCCTGCTCTTCACCCCCTGCCCCCCTGCCTCTTCCCCCCCACCCCCTCCCGGATAGCCTGCTAAGCCTTCTTGAAGGACTAGCACGCCTGCTCAAACTGCCCTTTCAACTTGGAGTACCGATCGGCTGGTGATCGGTACTCCTTGAGGACCAGTTTCCTCAACTAGTCCGGAACCCCCAGCTCCCCACACACTGCCACACTCCGGTCAAAAATGGCCAGGTCTAGAACCACCTTGGCCAGGTTTGGGGGCATCTGCCCAATTGAAGCACGATGCTCCACTTGCCTGCGGGAGGTCACAGCCCCCCGAGTGACCCACACCACCACCCCCTCCCCCTCTGGCCCGTAGCGTGCCCCGGCCGCGAACCAGGACACTGTCTTGTTACTCAGCTGTGCAAGCACCATCTGGACTTGCACAGCTGCAACAGCCGCCAACGAAGCTGCGCAGTGGGCAGCCTGCATGCCCTTGGGGTCCTCCGCATCTTCTGTTGCGGCGGCGGGGCCTGCTGCTGTTGCTCCTGCTGCTCCTCCGACTGCTGGCGCCTCCCAAAAAGCGGGGGTGGCTGGCGAAGGGTTGCTGGCACCGGCACTGCTACCGGCGCTGGGGTTCCCACTCCCAAGTTGGGCCAGTCGACCCGAGGAAATGGGGACGGCGGCAGGAGCTGGTGGCTGGGCGCGGGCAGCCAGGGCAGCAGAGATGGAAGACATCAGAGCGAAAAAGAGGGCTGATGAAGACCCAACACAGTGCATCCCCAGCTTAGGCAAGGGGGGGGGGGGGCTTCTGCGGTCTCAACCTGGCCTTGGACCTCACCCTTGGCGTGCAACCATGCACCTAAGATGGTAAGTCGCTGCTGCTTTGGTGCGCCCTCGGAAGAAGGTTTGGGGGCTGGGGCCAAAAGAAACTCAATGCCCCACAAGACACCGTGCGCATGGTACGTGGGTTGCTGGTCTGTTCTGAAAACCTCACCGTCGGGGGGGGTAACCACCTTTTCCCACGTGCGTGAGGGGGCTTGGTCCCCCACCCGCCAGCCGTCCTTTTTCCCCAAAAACCTCTACCACATGTGCACCTGTGATGGTGGCTCTGAGGGCGCTGTGAATCGTTGCATGTGGGGACTCGCAGAAGGCATCGTTTATGATAACCCTCAAAACCTCGAACGGAACATGAATAAATGAGAGGGGGGGGAACTGCACGTTGCAGGTAACTACTTTTTTGGACCGCTTCTTGATCTTGGCCTCTTTGAACCAAGTAACTACATCGCTCTGTGTCCACTTTAACTCGCGAATGGTACTGTCCGGGTGTGTGGACAGTATTGATTTCAAGTACATGTAATGTACACACAGCCTCTCTTTAGATTCCTCTGCAAAGGTCCGGTCCGTGTTGTATTTCGGATCCGGATCAACAAGGCAGAGGTTTCTGTATTGTACACCGTATGAGGTCTCATGTTTGCTAGGGCTTGTCTTGCCCACAGCCTCCCGTGTCGTCAAGACAAGATTGAAAAATGCTTATGCATAAGCATAGCCAGCAAGGTATCCTGGGGCTCGATGCGGTATGCATCAGGGACGACCCTGTCCAAAAAAACCCTTAGCATTGTGGGTTCAATGGTCTCTGACGGCTTATGCCGCAGGCACAGTGCTGCTAGGGCGTGTTGGAGGCGCGATTGTGTATCACCCGGTTCGGGAACTTCGGTATTGGCTGTGTCCGCGCCAATGAGCTCGCCCTCAAGCTCCAAATCTGGTTCCGGGAACTCTGAACGGCCTGGGGGGGCTGAGCGGACGAAGACGAGGCACTAGCGGCACTGCCTTGACTACCAGACGTGTCTGTTGCAGGTGACAAAAAGTGTTCTGAGCACAAAAAGGGAATACATTAGTGAGTCTACTCAAAGGGGCCTAGGTGAGAAAGCGACACACATGCAAAAAGAAAACCACAAAAGCAGGCACAAAGCATCACAAGGCAGAAAGGGCAAACATTCATAAGCTTGAGTACAGTGTTCTTGATGCAAGTTTGTAGGCAAAGTAGCCACCAAGGATCAAACTGGTGTTGCACATGTCAAAAGCAAAAGTCCAAATTCACAAAGGAGCACAAAGGGGAAGCAATCATAAGCTTGAGCACAGTGTTCTCCATGCAGTTTTGTAGGCAAAGCAGTCAAAGGGTAGACAAACATTAGCTTCAACGTGCTGTTCTCCATGGCATCTTGCAGGCAAGGTAGGCACCAAGCATCCAACCAAAATTCCATTGGGTTCGGGCTGAAAAATTTCTTCCGAGCTCCCCCGCCACGGTCGGCTGGGAAGCCCATGGAACATTCCTACCAATACTTGTTGCGTTTTGGGACCCGATGTGGCTGCCAAAACTTCCGAGCATCTTTCCAAGTGTTTTCGAAAACTTCCAAGCGACGGACCGAAGCATATCGCATGCACGTCGGTACAGATTTCCTAAAATTGCCACCGGTAACCGGACAATATTGGTCTCTCTTTCAATGTTCTATGCTGGGCACCGGTGGTACATGTGTGTCCTTTTCGGCGGATGGTCTGCAGAGGGGTCACACATGTCTCCTACAGGCCATTGCACATCTTGCTGTCTCTCCTACAGGGTCTGCACCGCTCTACTCCTCTTCGGCGTCCTTTTCGGCGGATGGTCTGCAAAGGCCATTACCTACTTGTCCTTTTCGGCGGATGGTCTGCAGAGCTCCCCTACTTGTCCTTTTTGGTGAGAGGTCTCCAATACATATCTCCTACTTGTTCCGGGCGCTCCTACTTGTCCTTCCGTCTCGGCGGCTGGTCTACACAGGCTCGACACATGGTCTGCACCTACATATCTCCCCTACGTCCTTTTGTCCTTTTCGGCGGATGGTCTGCACATACTCTCCTACGTGTCCCCTTTTACCCGTCGTGCACCCACAACCCATCGTTAGCACAGGACAACACTGTGTGCATCATTCATCGTGTCCGATCGGGCCCAGCCCATGGTGGAGGTGCACACTCCATAGTATAACAATAATGAAGAGAATTATACTGCTGCCCAAAGAACCGTCGTTCAGGCCACCCTGCCCATGGTGGACACTCCATAGTATAATCATGATGAAAATAATACTACTGCTGCTGTCTCCAAACAGCTGCCGCTTAGGCGTCGTCAAATTGCCGGGTTGACGTCAACCCTGGCCGGACGCTCGGCCGGGCGCAGAAGTCCAAGTGTGGGTGGTCCACACAGAAAAAATTTCGCCCCCAGAGGTCATCCACGAGCCGGAGCGGGAATCTGTACCAAGGGTGTAGTCCCTCAGGGTGCGGGCGGTGCCGGTTCGGATGCCATGAGGCATACCCCCCCAACGTTTGCTGGACCAATGTCCCCACACCTGCGTGGGATCGCTGGCAAACTCCCTCAGCCTATATGCCAAAACGGCAGGGAACACCTCATTGGTCAGAGGGACATAAGAAGACTTCTGGGCGGCCAGAAACTTGCAAGGCTTGTACTGCCTCGCGGTGCCACGTTGAGCCCCAACGGACTGGCAGCCTGCTGAACCAGTTGGCTGTGTTCTGCAACATGTCTGCACAGTCCCGTATAGTCCTTGTCACACTGCGCAGGGGTGCAGGGCGTTTGAACCACTCACGGTGGTCCATGCTGAACAAAACAAACGCAGCCTGGATGGCCACATAAAAACAATGGGCCACCAGTGCTTCCACCCCCGTCACGCGTTTACAGGGCATGCCCTTCTGCTGCAATAGGGTAACATTTGACAAAGAGGCCGGACTTCCAGCCACATCCAGAACGAGCACGTCATTCACTCTCCCTCCCACCTCCCCACGGAGTGCCACTGTAAATGCATGCAGTGTGTTCCCCTCCTGGGTTATACCCGTGATAGCCTTCACTCTTTCCAGTGGCTTAGAGGGCGGCGGCAACTGTCGGATCTTTCTGGTCTTTTTGTCCTGTGGTGCCCACCTTTTTGATGCTCGGAAAATGGCGTTCGCCTTCGTCACCTTGGGCCGCAGCTCGCTGAGGCGCGCCCGCGCCTTGGCCATGTCCTTTTGTGTCTTTGCCACTTGTTTGTCGAGGTCGGCTTTCTGCTGAGCGGTCAGCATCCGGGGACCAGGGGTGACACGGCGGCCTTGCGCGGACTTGGGGCACTTCTCCTTTTCTGCTTGTGCTTTGGCTTCTTTCAGTCTAGGCTTCCACTGCAGGTTTGCTCTGTAGCTCATCATGTCGTCGGCCCCTTCGTCATACAGCTCCCACTGCGCGTCCCACTCGCCCCACGGGTCCTCAACGTTCCTCTCCCACAACTGGTCCAGGTACCGCTTTGCCACCTCAGCGTTCGCCAGCTCCGGCCACCCCCATGTGTCCAGGACTTCTTGCATGGCGTCCACAAAGAGCGGTGGGGGGGCTGGGCTTGTGTAGCGCCACTGCTTTGTCCCCATCGCCGGCAGGCTCCGCCACAGCCATCGGCTTGCTCCTCCTTTTGACTCCGGTCCAAGATGTCCACGACATTCCCATCCGCGGTCGCGGTACTTCTGCGTGAGCAGGGCGAACTGAATCTCCCAGTTCGCCCAATGGCCCAGAGCGATGACGGCAGCAACAGCGGTGGCCTAAGGACACATGAGTGCAATGGTACTCCCCTTTCCGACGGATTAACAGCGGCACGCGGTTTGGGCACACAACAGCTGCACTGCGTTGTCGTCGTCGTCACTTGGCGGCATTGCCTACCTCCGGGCTTGGGGCTTTGGCTTCGGCGGGTGGGGCGCCGGCTCTGCTGGGGGCTTCGGCTTCGGCGGATGGGGCGCCGGCTCTACGGGGGGGTTCGGCTGCCCGGGGTTCCCCACGCTCGTTGCGGGCTGAGAGAAAAGAGGATGGTGCAATTTGGCGGATGGTCTACACTTTTCAGCGGATGGTTTGCACGTGTCCTTTTCGGCGGAGGGTCTGTTACACATGTCTGTCTCCTATTTGCCGTTACACATGTCCTTTTCGGCCGATGTCTGCACATGTCCTTTTCGGCGGATGGTCTGTTACACCTTGCACTCCTGGGGCTGCCTGACCCCGCCCAAACGGGCACGCATTGCGCTTGGCGAGCAAGGGCGTAGGCCATTCCCCTGCTTAGTGTGCACCATTGCCACCTGTGCGTGTGTCGCCGCCTTGGGGCCATCAATCACCTCCTTACCCACCTCTGCTTCTCCTACTTGTCCTTCTCGGCGGATGGTCTGCACGGGCTGTTACACATGTCTCCTATTTGTCCTTTTCGCCGGATGGTCCGCGAGGCCCACAACCTGTCCTTTTGGCGTTTACACATTTTGGCGGATGGTCTGCACATGTTGTGCTTTTGGGGAATGGTGCCGACCCTGCACCCTGCACCCTACATTGCCTCAGGCCCGACAACATACCTTATACGCTGGGTTGTCCTTGTGGAACCTCGACATTAAAACTTTTTGGGCTCATCTGTGGCCCTTGCCATCAAAAAGGGGAAAGGCTGCACAGAGGCACGGGACAAAAGCACAACAGCTACCCCTGCCTTCCCCTTCACTGAAGAGTACCTACGTTAAAATACGTGATGCGACGTCTTGCTCGAGGGGGGCCTTCTGCGGGATTTCGGTTGTCCTCTCTCCGTCTAGCAATGTCCATGATGGTAGGATATCCCTTGGGGGGCAGAGTGCCCTTGGTCGCGCGCGGGGCGGTTGCGCCAATGGGGGGTTACCATTCATGGGTTGGGGGTTGACGTTCCAAAGAGGCAGCAGAGATGTCCTCCGGTGTGCGGCCAGCTGGGTGAGGGATGGCTGACTAGGGGATTTGACTATGGGTTCTATGCTGTGTGCTGTGGTCCGGGGGGTCTGGGGTGGAGGAGCTGGGTGGTGGAGGTAGTATTCCCTATGCATCAGACGCAAGGCACGTTCCTCACTGCGTACCACAAACGAGGAGCTAGACACACGCATCCCCTGTTCCCACAGAAGCAGCGGGCTTGGACGCTCCACTGCAAATGAGTACCTCCTAAGATTAAACATCACGAGCTGCTCCCATGACGGGTATTCGGGAAGGGTTTGCCGTGAGAGGTAGTACTGTGTCCGGGGGGTGATGGAGTCTCCTAATGTGACTGGTGGTGGTGTGGGGGGGGTGGGCGGGCACAAGGCGTGGCCCGCGGACTGGCGACGACAACTGGACCGGGGGCGGTGGTGAAGGAGCTGGGGGCGGGGGGGGAGAGAATGGGGGGTTGGGGCGACTGCAACGTGTTCAAATGTTTCTGAGCATTACTATCCCAGTAGGGCTCAACAAAATCGCCGAACTGGAGCAGCTCCGGGAGGTCCCCCCAGCCCCCATCCAGACTGCCGTCTGGGAGGAAAGGAAGGCATTGCGACATGTTAAAAACGTGAGCCATCCTAATTGCAAAGCAGTGTGAAGCATCACGGGATGGTTTGCACAGCCACCACAAAGCACCACAAATACCTACCCCTAGGGATAATTGTCTTTTCAAAGAACCACGCGATGCCCAAAACCTCCGCAGGCCGTTTGCGCACGACGACTCCCTCTGGAGGTGCGCGGCAAAGCGCGAACTCAATTGCGTACAGCCCCCCATCTGTCTCCACCATCGGCTCTACTGAGGTATCAAAGGCATCCCCAGCCGGTGCTGTAACACGCCACAAAAGCTGCCTAGGTCGCATTTCGTCGTCAATGGTGACGTGCTCGCCCACATCGAACTTGGGGGCATGAACCCCCACAATTTGCGCGCCCGACGTACTGACCACAGAGGCACCAACCATATCCACAAACGGGTCACACACAATAAATGTCAAAGACTCATTTTTTGAATGCATGTGGGGTGCGCCGCTGGAAGCGCTCCGCTGGAACCCCCCCCTTCTAGCAGAAATTTTGATCACATCTTGGTTTCCCACACAAAACCTGTTGACTTGACCTAATGCACCCCCAAATGTCTTACACTATGACCCCCTTGCTAGTACAAATCTTGGCCGTTCCCGGTCACCCGCCCTTGTGGAGCACTGGGGGGCACAAAAAACGCTGGAACCCCTGCTAGAACCCCCTTCTAGCGGGCTTCCACCGACTTTTTAGGCCCCCTTCTAGCGCTGGAACCCCCGCTTGAACCCCCTTCCAGCGTCCCCTTCCAGCGCTGGAAGGGAGTTCCAGCGGGGGTGCCAGCGCCGGAACCCCCCCTTCCGGCACATACCCCAACCCCACAACAACACGGATTGGGGCCACAAACACATTCAATGTGGATTGACTTGTTCAGCACAACATCCTTGCCGATCAACGGCGTTGTCGTTTCAAAAATGCATGACCCTTGCGTGCAACATAGTGACGCAAGCCAATTTGCATGGTCTCCATGTTGAGGACATTGCGCAAGCCCCGTTTTGACACACGGGGCTTTTGTAGCGACCATCCACGCATGGAGTTTTTCACCTGTACCTTAAATCGGCGGTGCCGGTGTTCGGCCGGCACACTTGAAAACAAATATAACGTGCGATATTTGACAAGGAAGTAGTGGGAATGGGCCACAGTCCAATGGACCCATGGTGTGGGCTTCCAACCCAACGCTTGCCAACATGTGCCAATGCTTTGGCATAAAGTTTTGGCAGACGCCACCTCAACATCTGTTAGGGGTTCCTTCTTACGCCATAGCTTTTGAAGTGCACAAAAATCGCGCAAAAAAACAGCAAATAGAACATATATACATACACCGTTGCAAACAATAGTTGGAAAGTGAGCTTGGAGGGCTGAGATAAGCCGTTGTTGAAGCCGTGGTCGGTCCCAAAAAAGTCGAGCAGTGCTGAAGTCAAACGTTCCCTCCTTTGCCTTTCGAGGGAGAAGCTCCTTGCGCTCCGCGGCAGGAATAGAGCGGGCCTCATGCAACAACTCAGCCCAAATTTCATGAAATTCGCGAACCATGGCACGCTGGCCAACTACACCAACCAACCACCGTGCAATATCATCAGACAACCGCTTTTTGAAAGCGTTGGTCACTCGGCAAGAACCATGGACCACATCTCCTACCCGACGATCCGTCTTGATAGTGCACAAGAATGAGCCCCAGCGAACATTCCCAAGGACATGATCCAATGGAACTAGAATAGTCACATCGTCACAACACCAACATTTCCCCCCGCCGTTGGTTACTGCCATTAACTTCCCATCCCCAGACATGAACACCACAAACCGCCAGGACTCACTATCAGTGAACACAGTGGTGTCCCTTTGCAAAGCAACCACTTGTTCATTGAGTTTGCCAATGTCATCGATAGCCAGCAGACACCCGGCATCGTCCGGCCCATCCATGCACCACCACATTGCCCAACGGGCAATGTGGCCAGCCGCTTTCACCCCCTCCCCCCAAACATGGACAAACACGTCCGCTTTGGAAACACTAGTTTTCCACAAAGGGGTTGCATCGGGCACCACAACCACCCAGATGCACTTTTCAGTCCCATTACAGCTATGTGTATAAGGTCTGATGTCTGATGTCTGATAAGGGATGTTGTGTGTGCGGTCTGTCCACGAAGATGTCTGATATTCTTATGTACTGGAGGTGGGTCTAGGGGTCCAATGCCCCCCCCCCCCCCGGCATTGTCCACACCAAATTCTTCACAGGAAACCCCCCCCCACCCATCCCCCCCCCCCACCCATCCCCCCCCCACTATCGGGTGCTTTCCAGCCTCCCCCCCCCCCTAGGAGAAAAGGCGCCACAGAAAACACAGACCCCCCTGTTTGGAAAGCAATTGCACACCTGTTGTTGACAGTAGTGTATTTGACAACTTCAATTTGATTCTGATTTTGGTTGTTTGAGCAGACAATTTGTTTGTGTACTTTGGGAAAAGGGAAAGGGGAAACGGGGAAGGGGAAAGGGGAAAGGGGAAAGCGGAAAGGGCAAAGGGGAAAATGTGGGACCAGGAAAAGTGGGAAAATTGAACAACCACCACACAAAAATACTAAATGGGAAACATCTCAGGGGATTGCATCATGACCATTGCAATCAGCATCAGTTAAATTGAGATCCACAAATAAAATGGTCGTGGTAATGCCACAGAACATCAAATCAAATGTGCCAACAGGGAAAATGGGAAAAATCTTCGAAGACAGCACACAACCACAAAAGGGCACATGCAAATACGTGGGCATCCTCTCATTCATCGATGAGCCCATCCATGTCATCCACTGGCTGCAAGCAACTGGGCTGGGAGCTGCTTGGTGGTGCCGCAGAACGGGTGACACGGTCCGTGTCCGGCACAAAGGCATCCCATTGTTCCAATAATGGCAACGCATACTACGTAGCAAGGTCCCGCAGTTCCTGCCGATCGCTGTTACCTGCCACCTTCACACCAAGCACATCCATACAGTTTAATAACGCCCCCTTTGACCAATCACGCAGCCTGCCATTCTACGTGGCCATCACCAATTTCGCCTGCATCCTGGCCACACCACGCCTCTTATTTGGCTTCCGTGGTGTGGCCAATTCGTCTGCACTATTGTTCTCCCCCTCATCACAGACATCATCTACAACATTCACCACCACGTTCCCACAAGGACGTGGACTTGCGCAAAAGCATGCATGGCACACGAGACATGTATTGCACCAGATGCGAACCTCCTTCTTGCCTGTGGCACACTCCATACCTCTGCGAAAAGTGATGAAGTCATGGTTGCCAGCATGCGAGTCAGGGGTCCCATCAGGTGCAACAATGCTGACCACATCTGCCTGGTGCCGTTGTGTACCCTTTCTTGAGGGTGCCGTTGAGCTCAGTGGTGTACCCGGCTCATCAGCCACTGCTTCATTACCTTGCATACATTGAAGCATTGCAGCCTCCACAAATTCTCTGTCCCCTACCTTCTTGGAAACCCTCTGTCTTGGGCGCAGATCGAAGCGTGCATGGGCAGCTAGGTGGCGTGCCACTGCAACGCCTTGTCCCTTTGCCCATAGCTGTAAAGGGGCCAAGTTGGAATGCAACGCCATGCACATGCTCAGGACATGTGTCTCCACAGTGTCATGCATACTACTGCAGAACCTCCCACGCAAAGAGATGGCACGCTCCATTGCAGCTTCAGCGGGGCAATATGTTCGCAATAATGCGAGAACGCGCCACACGTTCCCCCACTGTGCATGTGCCCTTTCAGGTGCCAGTGCCTCCCACATCTTGGACATTTGCACAGTTGCAAAGTGCTGCACCATGTGCTCCTTAAGGCCTTCCCACTCTACCAAGGCACGGTCACAGTTCACATTGGCTGCACCCAACTCTTCTTGGTGTGAAGTCATGAACTGACGCAATTGCTCCACCCCATATGCAGCACGCTCATTGACCGGGAGGGCAACGAAACGGCCATGGTCCAACAGGACTGCGCACTCCAACAGCCCCCTGGGGTCAATGGTTGCCTGCCCCTCCTTGATGCCTGCAAGCAAAACATCGGTCACTGCACGCGCCTAAACGCCTCGAAAAGGAGGGGTTGTTGCACACTTCTGCCCACCTGAATCAAACTGGACCAACGGTACACCACGCCACGCACCAGTTACAGTCTGCTCCTTGAATTGTAACCACCCTGGACCCTCCTCGCGAGCCACCCTCTGCAACCGGGCTTCTAGCATAATTGTTGCAGTGGCTAAGTGTGCACCAGTGGGCGCACGTAGTTGTGCCACACTGTTAAAACACCGCATGCCATGCAGGATGTCCCCGTAGACCACCCCCCATGCAAGCAAACTGGCATCATGACAGTCCTCCCACACATCCTCCTCCTCGGTAGAATGCTGCACCTTGGAATCCAAGTGTCGTGCCACCCAAGGGACATTGGCCAAAAAAGCAGTGTTGCGCCATGCATGCGCCTGTGACCACCTGATGCGATGACTTGTGGGGGTGAGGTGCAAGCCACTACGTGTATCCTGCACATGCCTTTGCACACACTTTTGCAACTCCTTCCACTGCCGTGCCCCATTGTACAAGCGTCGTTGCGGATTGACGGCCGCCAAGTAATCAACATGGGTTGGGCCAGCAGCCTCCAATGCAAGACCCAACTTGCGCTGCAACACATGGCACGGCTCACCCAAGGGTGTCATCAACACTAACCACTTCCCAATCAAGGCGAACACATTGCTCTCAATGTGTGAGACATGAACAACCTGCCGCGCACTGGCATCCCGCACACCAAGGTTAGAAGCCCCGTCCACGGCAAAGGCCACTACCCTCTTTGCCCACCAATCACGGTCAGGAATCCATGACATCAGGACGCATTCTAGCTGCGTTGCAACCTCATGCGCATCACCACAGGCCACATCCACCACACCAAGGAACACCTCACACATGCCCCCAGGGCCAGTCCCCGGGAAAATAGGCACAATGGCTTACTCATTGATGCAATGCCTCTGCCTATCCGAGCCGTCAAGCAACACTGCAATGAACGTTGCCAGGAATAGGGCATGCGTTACCTCATCCTGCATGGCATCATGCATTGCGGCAATAGCCTTCTCAACTATCCACCGCCGGGATGCATGGTGCCCAGGGGCGGATGTCAGAGAACAGTGCAGAAGGATGCGCTCACTTATAGCACGGATGGAAGTGCACATGCGTAACCCTATATACACCTCAACCAACCGTGACAGAATGGCTGCCTCAGCATCCGACACTGCCACACCAATGTCCATGGCTTCCCCCCTGACCAACACAACGGTCGCTCCCACCACCACAGCTGTGGCACCAGCAGTGGGGCACAATGCGCGATACCGCTCTGCACAATGCAGCTTGAAACTGTCCTCAGCCAATCGGTGGTGGTGCCCTGGCCTATGCAAATTCCTTCGGTTTGATGTTGTGCCACGTGATAACCCCAAGTGGCTTTCCAACACCTCCTTCCGCCACGTTTTTGGGCCGGAGGTCTTCATGCGCATGCCTACAGCAAATGTTCCCAATACTAGGGCTTCACTTTTCTTAGGGGGACGCGCCACCCCACGAATGCCACACACGTTTGCCCACGCACATCACACACACTCAACACCCCCACTTGTCGTGAACTGATACTGCCAATGAGCGGCTACAAACATTTGTAGTGTCTTTGGACCACTGTCCAGTTGCATGGGCGTGGCCTGCATCAACACGCACAATGCGTCCTTCCCCGATGCGGCCAATGCAACAGACCTCAACCTGTCTTGCTCGACTGATTGTGCCACTGAGGATTGTGACATGCCATGCTCTGCATGCCGCGCATCCCACTCTTTTGCATGCCGTGCTCTCAATTGCATCTAGTGTGCTTCAACGCGCACTCTCAGATGCCTTGCCACTCGCACCTTGCGCTTCTGCAGCAACTGTGCCACTGCCTCAACAAATTCTGAGGACGTCTGTAGCGGCGCCGAGGCAGCCACACACATCTCATTAGGCATGCTCTGGGCATGCGTACTCATGTCCCCTACCCTTGAAGCACTCTGTGTTGCAGTTGGGGAAGGGGGGGGTGCGCCTTGTGGCAGCGCCATGGCTGACACACAGGCTTTTGCTAAAACCACAAGCAAACACGCAAACACGAGGCAAAACACGCACGTCTCCTGTGGCACATCTCGTCAGTGTGCCGCCTCCTCGTGGGCAGTCACAAAAGCCCGGTATGGGCAATAGAAGTCGCAAATAGCGTCATTGGGTGGGACGGGTGGGCTGCTGGCAACAAGCAAAAATGCTCTACAAGTACAGAGGCTCACTGCACACACGCACGCACACACACACACCACCCGACGAGCAAAACCAAAGCTCAGGCACGGCTGAGCTAAGATTTTGCTAAAACCACAAGCAAACACGCAAACACGAGGCAAAACACGCACGTCTCCTGTGGCACATCTCGTCAGTGTGCCGCCTCCTCGTGGGTCTCGTTCATGCCAAACTGCCGCATAACCCCCCCCCCCCCCCCCCCCCGCAGGTCTGAGACCCAGCGGCTCCCATGCGCAACGCACGCCACACCCTCGAAGTATACGGCCGCCCCAAACATAAATCGCCAAAGGCGCCCCGCACACACCGGCGCCACCCGCCAGGCTTCAGGCGTCCGCAGCGACCGTCAGGCACTGCCGCCCTGTCGCAGAGCCGCCCGGTCAGCCCAGGGCAGCACCCCTGAGATCCGCAGCAGATCTACAAGCAGGCGCCGGCACTACACGACATCAAGTCATTGCACCCACCGACTCCTCCAAGCGGTACTGCAAAAAAACCTCGTGGAACTCCGCCCCCCCTTCACCACCCCCCGGGGACCACAGGCCCGCTCTCCACGAATGCGGCAGAACAAAGGGCCCCATAGGCACCCCCAGGGTCCACAAAAAAACCGTGCGCCTATCGGGAAAGGCCCAGAGATCCCCAACCCTGCGCGCCGCCACCTCGCGCGCCAAACCCAGATCTCCATTGAAGTTGTCACTCAACCTACTGATAGGATCAGCGGGATTATGTGAACCACGCACCCAGTGCATATATACCGTGAAGCCTGGGCACGACGCCCACAGGTAGCGGAAACGCTTCAGAATGGACTGCTGGAATTTACGCCCCACCTTGGCTTTACACCGAAGGAACTGCACTAGCGCCGCCGCATTATCCCCAAACAAATGGGCCTCCCGAACGCCTACATTGAGGATGAGCTTCAAGCCCCAGAGCAGCGCGGCAGCCTCCGCACACTGCTGGTTGGGCGGTTGCTCCGCGGGCACAACCGATCGAGAACCCACATCCATCGAAAACAGGCCCAGCCGGTATTCACCCGCGTCCAGCGCCGCGTCGACGTAAACAACCAACGGCGATCGCTTCACCACCCTGGGGAGGGACACCACTGACCATTGCCTCCTGGCAAGCACGCACGCCACGCACATAGACTTAAGCAAACGCACTGGGGTAAACGGCAGCCGGGGGGGCGCCCAGAGCACATGAGCCCACACACCAGACAGGTGTGGACTGTGCCCAGAACCCGGGCGACATATCCACTGTGCCCGCCCCAAGAACTGCTGCAGCCGCTTTACCCTACAGGGTCCCACAGACAACCTCAACCAATGCGCAAACAAAGCTTCCCACGCGTTGCCAGCAGTCCGCACCTCCCCCCCCTGCAAATCAATATCCTTCCCCAGCCACACCAGCCGCTGCACAGGCTCTAACGTACTCTTTGGGCTGACTACAGCACCTGCACGGCGCAACGCCTCCGCCGCCCTTGCCGTCTGCTCTCGCACACGCGCGCGGCCGCGCCCCACAACCAGGACATCATCCAAGTAAATTAAAACCAGCACCCCCAACAGCCCCGCGCCGGCCACCAGACCCTCTAACACTCGCTGGCACAGGAGGGGGCTGTACTTCCACCCAAAGGGCAAGCACCGGAAAGCCAACACCCCCCCCTCTCCATCCGAGACGCGAAAGGCCCCCCAGAACTCGCGCGGCAGCTGAAGTGACCAAAAGCAATTACTCAGGTCGATGTGGCACATGCACAGCTCTTCCCCCCCCCCCCCCCGGCAGGGACAGAATATCCCACACCGGCCTCATGCAACGCGCTCGGGCATAAAAAGAGGGGAGGAAAAAGGAGGACCCTTGCTGTGCCACCTGCGCCAAAAGGGCCAACACCTCCACAGAGGGGAGGGAGAACTTCTCCGGCCGAGACCGCATCTCCTCATTAAGGGGCACCAGATTGACAATCAAACTGCACTTCTCCTCCGTCTTGGGTATCGCAAAAACACCCCCATTGGGCCCAGGTGACCCCGGCGGCAGGGGGAAAAGCAAACCCTGGTCCCGCAATGCCCTCATCATGACCACCGCCTCATCCGATGGGGGAATTATCCCAGAAAACTGCCTGCCTACCAATTCTGCGAAGCCGTCCGGCACACAACTATCCCAGACCTCGCGGGGGATATCCACACGCCCCACCGGCCCCAAACCCCGCGCCAATACCTCCTCCCTGATACGCTGCATAAGCAATTTGGGCGACGTCGAATCATGCAAGAGCGACTCCCAAACCTCAGGGCTAAATGAGGACAAAGCCACAGCCAAGAGTCGCAGAAACTCCGGCTGTCTGAGATCACGGGAAGCTTCACTGCCCCACTCCAGAAACTGCAACAGGCGACGCTCCAGTAAACCAGGCGGTGCGCGGGGCAGACAAGCCCGCAGGGAGCACAACCAGGCGTCCCACTCACCGGTCCGAAGGCGCTCCCGCACCCACTGACCCAGCTCCGACGCGACGGGAAATTGCTGTTCGGGCAGCCGCACCCACAATCCTGGCCGGGCCCGCGGCCTTCCGCTTGCCCAAGACGGACGCGACCTCACCCGTCCTGCGGGCCGCGATGCGCAGCCGCCTGATGGAGGAGCCTGCTGCGGAGGCAGGTGGGGGGTCTGCATCCACATCAATGACTTCCCCCCCCCCGTCCCCCCGCGGCCGGCGCCCGCGTCCTGAGGACCCCTCAACAGCCGTAAGGGCCGGAGGGGCCCCCGGGTCACGTGCGCCAGCCCGGTCCTCCCTCCCAGCAGCTTCCGCAGCGGCAGGACTCGCGGACTCCCCAGGGCACGATCCACCCCGACCTCCTGCCGACCCATCCCCGTCACCTCCGCATTGTGGGGGCTCATCGGCATCAGGGGCACAGAGCTCCAGGAGCTCCTTCGGGAAAACGTCCCGGAGGGACACGGCGCGCCAAACGAACTCTCCTGCATGGTTATCAGGGGGCCAGGGGAGGACAGCCTCGGTCGTGACGACGAAGTCGTCGGGCGCGTCGGCGTAGTGGACTGCCACCGTCTCCGAAAGCCACCGCCCCCACCAAGCCAGCCACGTGATGGGCAGCCCCAACCATCGCAGGGCCGCGGAGCCCCCTCGCCTCCATGCGTGCCACCTGGCGTGGGGGTTGTCGCTGCCCCCCAACGCGGCAGCCATGACCGACTGCATGAAGGCTGGTCCCTGCGGACAGAATTGCGCTCCGACGACAGCAGACGTGGCCCCCGTGGCATCGAGCCAGCCCAGCCACTCTTGGGCATACTTCCCGAGTCGCCTGCGCACGATGCGCGGCGCCACCTTGACCGTGCGGAACGCCAATCCCCGACACCGGGATCCCCCCCTACGGAGGGGCGCGGCCTCACCCACCCGCAGAAGGCAGGTGAACGCCAGGACTGCCATCCCATAGACGGTCCACTGCGGTCGCTCCGTGCAAGCCAGCGCGAAGTTGCGGAGGTCGTCCAAACCTGCGTAGGGCCGTAGGGCCGGCTCCGTGGGCGTCCACTTGGCACAGCGCCAGACCCGGCGACTGACGAACGCGGGTAGCCATCCCATGTCCTCCAGCGCCCGGAACGCCGACACTGCGACCTTGAGGGAGCTTCCCGAGTACCCCAGTCCCCATAACTGGAAAACGTAGCGGCACGCCGCCCGTTCAAGCTCGGATGTGGGCGTGTAGCCCACCCAGAGGGCCATCTTGCGGAAGTGGGTACAATACGTACCCATGGTGCTTTTTGCCCAGGAGGATGCCTGCAGGGCGTCCACGGAGGTGATCTCATCCTCCTTCCATATCCGTCTCCACGCTGCCCACACCAGGCGCCAGACCACGTCCTCGCCATCCCGGAAGTCCGATGGTCCGAGAACCACCAAGGCCCCCCGGGGCTCGGGCGGGATGGGCCGGATGGGGCAGCTTCCCCATCAGTCAAAGCCGGGGCACTCGTGAAACCAATGCCGTTTCACTCCCCTCCCAGCGTTCTTGCATGCCCGACACGCTGTCACCGGGGCATTGGTGACGTCCATCGGCTCGGCGCCCGGCTTGGCGGTGTACAGGCGGCGGCCCCCCTCAACGCGGAACTTACCCTTCATGGCTTGCAGCCGCCGCCCCACCACCTCCTCCTCCGCCGCCCCCGTACAACCAGCGGACAGCACAGGCACATCGGACGCATCCTCGGGCGCGTCCGACCCCTCGCCGACCTGTCCGGGGTCCAAACCCTTCTTGCCCCTGTACGCCGACAGGCTAGTCACCGTGAACGTCCAGACCGCCTGGACAAAACTCCGAAGGCGCGTAAGTTCGTCATCATCCATGGACTCCAGCTGCCACACCTCCGTGTCCGCGGAGTCCGCGTCCACCACCGGCGCCAGCTCGTCCAGGATGGCGTCCGTGAACTTTTCCTTGTCCTTGTACTTGGAGACGTATTCGTGTTGGGGCACCTCCCTGCGCCACAACAAGGTGGACAGCGCGAGAAGGCTGGCGAAGATCCACTGGGGCTTAGAATCCAACTCCCTCACCTTCACGATTTCCGCTTTACACAGCGGCGGGACCTTCGCCATTTTCCTCTTGGACTCCGCCTCGGCCTTGGCACTGACCGCCTCCAACTGCTTGCGCAGGCCCTCCATCACAAGGGCCTGTCCCTGAACCAACTGCTTGAGCTCCTGAAGCTCTGGCGACACCGTCTGCGGCTGTTGGGGTGGTACCTCCACCTTGACAAAGCCCAGCAACGCCACATCCAGGTCGCACTGGGCCATGACGCAATACGAGGCGATCATCTTCACCAGCCCCACCTCCCCCAACTCGATTCCGTACTTGGCGACGAAACTAGCCTCCCACTCTGACCTGCGTTCCAGCAGCACCGACAGCTTCATCTCCACCTGCGAGGCAGCCCTGGCTATCTCTAGCATGGGAACGCTATCAATGAACTGGGAACAAATTGTTCCCTTCGCGAAGACGGCAAAATCGTCAACTGACATATTCACAGACCGGGTCGTTCCAAAGTGTCACGGAGCAGGCTCTACGTGTGACCACCTATGGTCTGCTGGCAACAAGCAAAAATGCTCTACAAGTACAGAGGCTCACTGCACACACGCACGCACACACACACACCACCCGACGAGCAAAACCAAAGCTCAGGCACGGCTGAGCTAAGAGTCCATAGGCACGCTCTGGGCATGCATAGGCCTGCTCCTGATGTACCCCACCCTTGATGCACCCTGTGTTGAAGGAGGGGTGGGGGTGGACGCACCTGGTGCCAGCGCCATGGCTGGCACCGAGGTGTCAGTAGGTACGCTCCGGGCATCCCGTGTCTGACCAGAGGCCGGCGGTCCTGTCCGTTGGGAGGCACGCTGCGACATGTCTGGTACAACCAAATCTGTCCGTTTCCGCTTGTATGGCAGAAATGTCGCCTTTCGCGGGTCGGGGGGGGGATTCATGGCCTTCACCGTGGTGTCGTTACACAACCACCACCTGTCGTTGAAAACGACATGCACCACAAAGTGACCCTCCTCCCTCGTCGCTCCAATGTGCAACACTATGGCATGCAAGGACCATTGCCACCCCAGGCAATCGAGAAACTCATGGTCCACAACCAACTTGTACTCCTGCTGGTTGTGGACATGTAACCCCACGACCTCGTTGTACACCACCGATGTATACATTGGTGCCTCCGTCAGGTCACCCCCACACGGACACGGGGGGGGGGGTTGTCAGGTAACCCAACCGGTCTCCCCTTCATTCCCTCCTTCACACGCTGTCGCACACTCTGTCCCTGGTTCGTCACATGCAATATCTGCGCTGGCATACCTGTCTCCCCCCCCTCCCACAGAACCTTCACCCCACAGGCACCACAGTATTGCCAGAACTGCGCGTACGACGAACAACATGACAGAGCAACCACCCCAGCGGCCGTGAGCTTGGGCACCATGTACTTCCAACACTCGGGCATCTCCGCCTGCCGCTTCCATTGGAATTTTGGTGCAGGGGCTTTGCACTTGCATCGCCCGCTGCATCGGCACACCGTCTCACGCATGGCATCCTCCATTGCCAGCCTCTCAGCAATGTCCTGTGGATTGTATGCACCACCTCCTCCATGTGCCACAACACCCTGCCACAATGGTCCCCAGACACCCTCCTCGTCCAGGCATCCTGCGTGCTATCCTTCATGTCTACCCGACGCCACCAACAGACACTGCAGTGTGGTACCCAACCAACACCAGTTGTACCCATGTGGATTCTCCATTCCCCATGGTCGCCGCGGTGCTCCACCAAGTGGCCCACTATGCACCTGCATGTAAGCGGAAAGCGGTCTCATCGAGGAATGCACGGTCCCGCGGCGGGAGTGTCCACCAGTCACCACGGGAGTACAACACCACCAACCTCCTCTCCCCGTGCCAAGAACAAGTGCCATGCCATGCACCCGTACGTACGAGAACCGGTTGCTGGCATACATCGTACGTGGCGCCAACCCGTGTAACACCATCCAAGCATTCCATACTACATCTCCGTCCACCCCGACCATTACATACACCACCTACCTCCAGCCATATGTGTCCCCGTGTGTGCTGGCCGGTGGAAAACACTGCCGACCAAGGGGACGCGTCATGCACATGCTGATGCAGTTTTGTGAGCACATTGCAAGACAATTGCATGGTGGTCCATGTGAACCAATCAGGCAACATCTCCCTTGCCATCTTGTTCACCAGGGTCACCAGTGGCTTGTAGTTGTGTGTCCGTTGCACTAGACGAGTGCGGCGGCAGTCTGTTGCATTGGTGTGGCCCTTCATACCACCAACCACTAATTGCAAATGCCACGCTCTGACCCCCCCAACCGGCCCACACTTGTATGCCAAGATGCCCATCATCCCGTGCAACGTGCAAAAGGGGGCTACCTGCAGCGAATGGTCAAAGACTGCACCCCGGAAATGACGACCTCCTTTGACACCATCTCGCTCCGCCTCGGCAATAACCACCACCGTCGCCCGGTGGCACTGCTCCTCCATATCCCCACAGTCACGGTAGTGCAGCAGATGCTCCCATCCAGGCACCCAAACAGTAGCGGATGTCAACGCGCCGTCGATCCCAAAACCTGACGTCACAATGGTGTACCTGTCCGATCGCAGCAACACCACACTACCGTCCACATGCTTCGCCAAGGCAGCAAAGTGGTGAGGCATTCCCCCTTGGGGCCGGCCACGCCATGTGTCCTTCTCAAGATCCTGGTTCACAAATAGTGTAGACTCTTGAATTGAAAGCCCACACATGTCGCGAAACACGGCGATGGCGCTTGCCCGCAGCGATGCGCCGTCCAACGGGGTGTTGCTGGTGATAGCATGCAGGCTTTGGGCCACGGCATAGTAGAAACATGCCCCGGCAACGTATTGGTCGGGAAGAATGCGAAGCTTCAAGGACCTTGCCGTTGGTAGGACTCTGCCAACCTCGGCCTTGCTGGGCTCTCTGTCCGCGTCGTCCAATGCCATAGCATCTGGATCTATCGGCGCTGTCTTTGTGCCTTGCTCTTTCTTGCCACGTTTCACGGCAGCCCCATTACTTGGTGGGGGAACCCCTGGGCGCTTCTTGCTCCGTGGGCTCTGTCCCATAGAACTGTGGTGTGCAACCGGGGTGGTCGCTAACTCTGCACTGGATTGACTGCAAGCCCTCACTGTCGCCAATGAACTAGGGTGTTCAACCGGGGTGTACCCTAAATCCACACTAGACTGACTGCGGGCCTTCACTGTTGCCACAGTGCCTGTGCTGGAAGGACTGCAGTCCACAGCAGCTGGCTCCTTGGGTTTCTGTGCAAGTGGTACAGGAGACTCCTCCAAGGAACTCGCCACCCCTCCATCACTAGCCGCCGGTGTCAGACACATAGGGTGGGAGGCCGGGGAGTGTGACTCATCGGCGGGGCAGACCTGGGACCTGGGGTCCGGTGTTCCACGTCCAACACATGCCGCGGAGTCGTTCGCACCACCTGGGGGGGGGGGGGGGCAGGTGGACTTAACACCTCACCAGGGCTGTCCACCCTATGTGCACCTGCCGGGGGACCACGCCCTTGTGCCAGGGAGGACGAAGTGGGAGTCACAGACTCAACGCCTGAGGGGTCTCTTGCCATGAGCACCGCCGCTCCACCCTCCTGCGCTACAGCAGAGGACGTGGAGTCACTTGGGTCAACTTGGGGGTGCCCTTCTGGACTTAATCGTTGGGTGTATGGTCGCTTTACACCGGCCGCCTCCATTTCCTCCATGAGCACCGCCGCTCCAACCTCCTGCGCTACGGCAGAGGACGTGGAGTCACTTGGGTCACCTCGGGGGTGCCCTTCTTGACTTAAAGGTTGGGTGCATGGTCGCTGTACACCGGCCGCCTCCATCTCCTCCATGCGCACCGCCGCTCCAACCCCCTGCGCTACGGCAGAGGACGTGGAGTCACTTGGGTCACCTCGGGGGTGCCCTCCTGGACTTAATCGTTGGGTGTATGCTGGCTGTACACCGGCCAGCTTGGTGGCAGCATACACGCTGGGCCGCCACTTCGCGAACAGCATGCCCCTGCCTATGCAAGACTGCAACGAGCTCTTGCTGCGTTGCAGCCCCTTTAGCCCAGAGGTGCCAGACAGTCATCCCGGTCGTCTGCATGCGGCTGTACGGGTTTTGGACAACGCATGGAGGGATGATGGAGGGCTTGAGATGCTGCAGGTACTAGTGGAGGACAGTCAATGGTTCTCGGCGCTGCTCTTGCAGCCCTTGGCATGCAATCGTGAGGCAGCGGGCTGCCCCATGGGCGGCTTGCAACAACGCTTGGTCAAAGCGCTCTTGCCGTGTCTGGGTGACAGTGACATGCGCACGTGGGACCGCAGCCTCAGGCAGCAACGAGTTGCGCCAACCGCTAGCGCGCGCCTTGGGGCTTGGCAACAGGGCGCTCACCAGTGGTTTGGGCCCACTTGTCGGTTGGGGCCACAGATATGGGCCAGGCGTCACATGGCGAATAGCTTTGTCATAGAAGTAACCCATGGTAGGGGTGGGATACGCCACGTCCCCAGTCCACGGCCACTCGTCGACCAGAGGTAGGGCACGCACCAGTTCACACCAAACGTCCCTTTGCTCTGCTGTCTTCACACTTGACGGCCACCCGGAAATAGCAGCGGCCTTACGAATGCCTGGCCGGCCACGGTTCCGTTTTGCAAGTCGTTTCCACAGGTCTGTGGCAACATCCCGGTAGTGCACGCGGCTCCCCCCATCATGCATGGTGGGCTTGGCAAACCCATGCTCGGTGTACATGAACCGGCACAATGCCCTGCAACCATGCAGATTCACCACGTTAAGGTCACACGAGGCCATGCGGTCCCTCAACCGTCGGCATAGGCGCCCGGCCACCTCCGGTGTGGCCTCCCACCCCAATTGTCCTGTGGCCAGCATTAGGCCATACTTCATTCTTGCTGGCTCCAGCAACTGCTCCGGTGGCCATGCAGCAGGCTGGTCCATTGCTTGGCTCGCGCACCACGATTGTTAGTGGTTTGGGTGACCTTCGAGGGTGTCAGGGTCCACAACTGTGACCACTATGGGGGTCCCACAACTCGGGGGGGCAATCAAGGGCAGGTCCTTGGTACTCAAAGTGCCAGCCGGGCTGGTCCTCAGCCTCACCGGCTGGTCCAGGAGACGCCGTTGCTGGTGGGTTTGTTGTCGAGAGCGCTAGGGCTATGACAACAAACGAAGTGCTGCTGCTCAGAGGCACGCGGTGGCTACGTCAAGGCTTAGTCGCGAAGCGCAATGGCTTGGACTGAAACCGAAAGCTGAGGCTCAAAGGCGCACAATAGACAACCAGAGTTCAGTCGCGAAGCGCAGTGGCTCAGACTGAAACCGAAAGCTGTGGCTCGAAGACGCACAGTAGGCGATCAAGGTTCAGTCGCGAAGCGCAATGGCATGGACCGAGCCAAGTATGTTGGCTCAAAGACGCACAGTAGGCGAACTGGCAGAACGCGAACTCGCACAGGGAAAGGTGTAATGAGGCAAAAAGAAACTACAAGGAGAAAACGTACAGATGAGACCACAAAACCTGGACGCGGCATACCCCCGAAATGTTTTGGAGGTGAGATATTGGACCCCTTCCGTGAAATATTTTGGGGGTGTAGAGCCCCCAAATATTTGACGGAACCCCTTCCGTGAAATATTTTGGGGCTGTAGACCCACCAAATATTTGACGGAACCCCATCCGTCAAATATTTGGGGGTTGTAAACACCCCCCAAATATTTGATGGAACCCCTTCCGTCAAATATTTGGGGCTGTACACCCCCGAAATATTTGACGGAACCCCTTCCGTCAAATATTTGGGGGCTGTACGCCCCCCAAATATTTGACGGAACCCCTTCCGTCAAATATTTGGGGGCTGTACACCACCCAAATATTTGATGGAACCCCATCCGTCAAATATTTGGGGGCTGTACACCCACCAAATATTGGACGGAACCCCTTCCGTGAAATACTTGGGGGCTGTACACCCACCAAATATTTGACGGAACGCCTTCCGTCAAATTATTGGGGGCTGTACACCCCCCAAATATTTGACGGAACCCCTTCCGTGAAATATTTTGGGGGTGTACACCCACCAAATATTTGACGGAACCCCTTCCGTCAAATACTTGGGGGCTGTACACCCCCCCAATATTTGACGGAACCCCTTCTGTCAAATATTTGGGGGCTGTACACCCCCCAAATATTTGACAGAACCCCTTCCGTGAAATATATGGGGTCTGTACACCCACCAAATATTTGACGGAACCCCATCCGTCAAATATTTGGGGGCTGTACACCCCCCAAACATTTGACGGAACCCCTTCCGTGAAATATTTTGGGGCTGTACACCCCCCAAATATGTGACGGAACCCCTTCCGTCAAATATTTGGGGGCTGTACACCCACCAAATATTTGACGGCACCCCTTCCGTAAAATATTTGGGGGCTGTACACCCCCCAAATATTTGACGGAACCCCTTCCGTCAAATATTTGGGGGCTGTACTCCCACGAAATATTTGACGGAACCCCTTCCGTCAAATATTTGGGGGCTGTACACCCACCAAATATTTGACGAAACCCCTTCCGTGAAATATTTGGGGGCTGTACACCCACCAAATATTTGACAGAACCCCATCCGTCAAATATCTGGGGGCTGTACACCCCCCAAATATTTGACGGAACCCCTTCCGTCAAATATTTGGGGGCTGTACACCCCGGAAATATTTGACGGAACCCCTTCCGTCAAATATTTGGGGGCTGTACACCCCCCCAATATTTGACGGAACCCCTTCCGTCAAATATTTGGGGGCTGTACACCCACCAAATATTTGACGGAACCCCATCCGTCAAATATTTGGGGGCTGTACACCCACCAAATATTTGACGGAACCCCATCCGTGAAATATTTGGGGGCTGTAGACCCACCAAATATTGGACGAAACCCCTTCCGTGAAATATTTGGGGGCTGTACACCCCCCAAATATTATGTGGGGGCTGCACACCCACCAAGTATTTGACGGAACCCCTTCTGTGAAATATTTGGGGGCTGTACACCCACCAAATATTTGACGGAACCCCTTCCGCCAAATTTTTGGGGGCTGTACACCCCCCAAATATTTGACGGGACGCCATCCCTGAAATATTTTGGGGCTGTACACCCCCCAAATATTTGACGGAACCCCTTCCGTCAAATATTTGGGGGCTGTAAAACCCACCAAATATTTGACGGAACACCATCCGTCCAATATTTGGGGGCTGTACACCCCCCAAATATTTGACGGAACCCCTTCCGTGAAATATTTTGGGGCTGTACAGCCCCCAAATATTTGACGGAACCCCTTCCGTGAAATATTTGGGGGCTGTACACCCCCCAAATATTTGACGGAACCCCTGCCGTGAAATATTTGGGGGCTGTACACCCACCAAATATTTGACGGAACCCCTTCCGTCAAATATTTGGGGGCTGTACACCCACCAAATATTGGACGGAACCCCTTCCATGAAATATTTTGGGGCTGTACACCCCCCAAATATTTGACGGAACCCCTTCCGTCAAATATTTGGGGGCTGTACACGCACCAAATATTTGACGGAACCCCTTCCATGAAATATTTTGGGGCTCAACACCCCCCAAATATTTGACGGAACGCCATCCGTCAAATATTTGGGGGCTGTACACCCCCCAAATATTTGACGGAACCCCTTCCGTCAAAGAATTTGGGGCTGTACACCCCCCAAATATTTGACGGAACGCCATCCGTCAAACATTTGGGGGCTGTACATCCCCCAAATATTTCACGGAACCCCTTCCGTCAAATATTTGGGGACTGTACACCCCCCAAATATTTGACGGAACCCCTTCCGTCAAATATTTGGGGGCTGTAGACCCACCAAATATCTGACGGAACCCCTTCCGTCAAATATTTGGGGGCTGTACAACCACTAAATATTTGACGGAACCCCTTCCGTCAAATATTTTGGGGGTATACACCCCCCAAAAAATTGAAGGAACCCCATCCGTCAAATATTTGGGGGCTGTAGACCCACCAAATATTTGACGGAACCCCTTCCGTCAAATATTTGGGGGCTGTACTCCCACCAAATATTTGACGGAACCCCTTCCGTGAAATATTTTGGGGATGTACACCCACCAAATATTTGACGGAACCCCATCTGTCAAATATTTTGGGGGTATACACCCCCCAAAAATTTGAAGGAACCCCATCCGTCAAATATTTGGGGGCTGTACACCCCCCAAATATTTGACGGAACCCCTTCCGTGAAATATTTTGGGGATGTACACCCACCAATTATTTGACGGAACCCCTTACGTGAAATATTTGGGGGCTGTACACCCACCAAATATTTGACGGAACCCCTTCCGTGAAATATTTGGGGGCTGTACACCCACCAAATATTTGACGGAACCCCTTCCGTGAAATATTTTGGGGGTGTACACCCCCAAAATTGTCATGTATTGTCATGTATCATTGTTGAACGGCAATCATCGTTGGCGTGTCTTCAACCTCCTTTTTGGGCATCCCCACCCTGAAGACCTCGGAGACCTCCTTCAATCTTGGGCAGTCAGGCATGGGCACATTCGTACCATTGCGGACGAACATAATGAACGCACAGTGCAGCAAACCTAGTGGTGATCACATGTGTGTACTCTTTCCCACATCTCATTAGGCATGCTCTGGGCATGCGTACTCATGTCCCCTACCCTTGAAGCACTCAGTGTTGCAGTTGGGGAAGGGGGGGGTGCGCCTTGTGCTAGCGCCATGGCGGGCACAGAGGCGTCCCTAGGCACGCTCTAGGCATGCATAGGCCTGTTCCTGATGCACCCCACCATTTTGGGGGTGTAGACCCCCCAAATATTTGACGGAACCCCTTACGTGGAATATTTTGGGGCTGTAGACCCCCCAAATTGTCATGTATTGTCCTGCATCATTGTTGAACGGCAATCATCGTTGGCGTGTCTTCAACCTCCTTTTTGGGCATCCCCACCCTGAAGACCTTGGAGACCTCCTTCAATCTTGGGCAGCCAGGCATGGGCACATTCGTACCGCCGCGGACAAACATAATGAACGCACAGTGCAGCAAACCTGGTGGTGATCACATGTGTCTACTCTTTCCCGCTGGTGCTGTGGCTGGTACTGTTGTAATGTGGCAGGGATGGTCAGAGGCCATGGGTCAATGCATGTTCTTCTACATACAGGGTTAGTGGCGGCCCAAAATGTAATCTTTCACCCCGTGGGGCAGCTTGCGCCACCCACATTGGGGGGCTTCCTCCTCGTGCACCGGAAGTGGTGCACACACCCCAAGGTCCCCAGGGCAAGGGTGCACACCATGGAGCAGGGACGCCACGTACACACCAATAGGGGTGCGGAATTCCGCACACAAGAACGGCGGGGAATCCAAGCAGGCGTACGCGTCCTGCCACAAGGGCGGGTGGATCGTGCGGTACGCCCCTAGTGTCTCCTTGTTGCTGTACTTTTGCTTGTAGAAGAGGGGCCTTCCCACCAGGTGCTGGACGAGTCGCTGCTCCCACACGTCAAGCTTGGATGTGTGGGTTACCCTCACCAGCCCCCCCCAGTCCCCCTCTCCCCTGTCCCCTTGTCCATCGTCCTCAACCAAGACGTACGGGAGCGCCCATTAGGTGAAGTCAGGCAGGATGACCCCCAGAAGGCGGGGTTTCACAATGTTCCCCCGTGCATCCCTCAGAGAAACAGACACCTCATCCTTCCGATTGTTGGCCATGATGCGCTCAAAGTCAAGCAACTGATCCGCAGTGCCTGGTGAATACCCCCATGGGTCCCGTGCCCTCTTGTGCCTCCTCCATGGCTTCCACAGCCAGTGCCCAACCACCCTCCCAGCCAACCGGTAGATTGTGCCATGCACAATCTTCTCCACACTTGCAGCCTCCCTCAGAACCCCTGCCAGCTCAAGAGTGTCGCTCACAGTCCCAGAGGCTGCTTCCCACTGCATCGCGTGCAGTGCCTCGAGCCATACACCACGGTGGGGTGGGTGGTCCACAGTGCAAACCGCCCGAGGAGGTGCAGGTCCGACTGCGCCCTGTCGGTCAGGGTGTTTGACCGCCAGATGTCGTGCATGATCCCTGGTGTCGTGGACACCAGGGAGGCCAGGATCACTGGGGCTTGCAGCCCCTAGAACCTATCGACGGTCGCAACCGTTTTGAGGAGGTTTACATGATGGGTGTGCCACTTGCGGCCAACACACGCCACGCAATGTTTCAGCCACACCATCTGTGCGCACTGAGTCGTCACTACCGCTACTGACTGTGCTGGGTAGGTCCCTTTCCTGGCAGCATACTCCAAAAAATGGCACACCAGCAGACCCTCCTCCATGCTCAGGCCCCCCTTGTTCAGCAACACCGGATCCATTCGCAGGGTGGCCCATGCTTCCCCTACGTCGTGCCACATTCTACCTAGGTCCTGTGCCCCCAAAGTCTGCTCCAACTCCCCCCACCAGGTGGACCCAGCGAGGTCCACAATGCGGATGGGGTTGTTTAGGATGAGGTCGGGGAGGGGGTGCTCAGATGAGTGGTAGTGGCCAAGTGCCCCCCCCGTAAACAAGGCACGCATGACCGTGGCTAGCGGCTGGGTCATCCGGTACTGTTGTACCAGGATACTGGCCCGGCAGCGCGTGCGGTACGAAAAGAATTGCAAGGTGCTAGTGGTGCAAAACCGATGCAAATCATGCCAATGCACTTCCAGGCCAGGACCGTCCCTTACAACCCCGTTGTACTTGAGAGTGTCCTCCCGTGGCCATGCCACTCTGTGGGGGACTACCTCAAGCTTCTTAGCCTCACACTGACTTGCCAAAAGCTGGACGTGGCTGTAGGGCCGCAACTGCCCTGGGTCACCACACAGCAGACATTGGCTGCCCATGGCGGCCAAGTCCAGGCCTACAGGGATGCTGTGCCTCGACGCCTCATCCACGAAGCTGAACGCGAACGTGGTTTTTTCCTGCCCTTTCCCAAGAAGCATCTTGTGCCGGTTAGCAACCATCCCAGCCGTGGCAAACAGCACACGGCAGGAGTTGAGGGCACATTTGAGGGTAGGCTTGCAACCTGGGGTCTTGCCCAAGGTCTTCTGCACCTCCTCCTGGTCGAAGGGTGCCAGGCCTGTGAGGGCAGTAGCCCGTTGGGCTCGGAGGCGCAACCAGGGGGCTGGGTGGTCGCCAAGCACCTTCTCACGAAACACACTGTCCTTGTAACACTCCTCGTGAACGCGTGCCAACAACATGTCGACTTGTGCGTTCGTGGGTGCAGTCACCAACACGCATGCGCGGGGTGGGGTATCTGACTCAGGTCCCCCCACCTTCGTGCCCATGTACCACGTACTCCGGTTAGCAGGTTCAGGGTTCTGGGCGACCAGGAGGCCTTGCTGCCATAGCACGGCCTTGATGCATGCCACCAAAGTCTCCGACTTCCCTGTGCCAGCACCACCAGTCAATGCTGTGATGCATGACTCATCCAACTCGCCGCAAAGCCAACGCCTGTGAGGGATTCAGCCCGTGCCGTTTGACAAGGTGTTCCAAGATGTCCTGGTCCTCGGTCGACAGGGGAGGCGTGTCCCTCGGTTCGGCCCGCATGTTTGCCAGCAGTTTGGGCCAAGCTTCTCCGTTCTGGATCTCCCTACGCAAGGTCTGAAAGGCACCTGTGTCGGGGACAACCTTACACCAATAGGTGTCAGTGAGATTGGTGTGTGGCTTATTGGCACGGCTGATCCAAACACGCTGTCCTGAGATGCCATCTCCATGCACCCTCGCCTCCAAGTCCGGCTTGTTTTTATCCCAGTTGTGGTTGCTGGAGATCCAACCACGCACCATGTCACCAGCATGTCACCATCGGACAGCTCATAGTTGCCCCAGACCTCCATTTGGGAGGCCCATTGTGGCGGTGGGGGAGCATTCCCATCCCCATCGCCATCACTGTGGGGCCACCATCGCTCAAAGGCGAGGTTCCGCTTGGTGCCGTTCTTGTCTGCCCACACCTCAGCGGCCGCCATCTCATGGACGGTGTAAACCTCTGATGCTTTGGTCACGAACTTGTCGCGGTCAAGCCACCGTTGCGTAAACCCTTCGACAAGGTTGTCATCGGGCCCGTAGTCCATGTTGTTCAACGTGGCCGTAGTGGGCAACAGTGTTGGCTGCTGTGGCTGAGCAGCACATGGTGGTTGTGAAGAGGGTTGAGCTCCTTGTGGCGCACCCGAGTCAGCCGGCGCCATGGCCGGGACAGGGGCGGATTGCTGCGGCTCGGGATACGCATTGATGGTGCAGAGGGTTGGGTACCCTGTGGCGCGCCCGAGTCAGCCGGCGCCATGGCCAGGACAGGGGCGGATTGCTGCGGCTCGGGGGCACGCATTGCTGGTGAGGAGGGTTGGGCACCCTGTGGCGCGCCCGAGTCCACCGGCGCCATGGCCGGGACAGGGGCGGAATGCTGCGGCTCAGGGGCGCGCAAAGATGGTGGTTTTGCCGAGGGTTGCGGTGGGATCATGACGAAATCCACACCCCCGGGTGGCGGCTGGGGCGGTGCCTGTGGGGGGGCAGAGGGTCGCGCGCCCCTGTCAGGCGGCGCCAGGGCCGGGACAGGGGCGGAGTGCAGCGCCTCTGGGGCGCGCGGTTGAGGTGCGGTTGCCTTTGGGGAGGCATAGTGCGGCGCGCCCCTGTCAGCTGGCGCCAGGGCCGGGATAGGGGCGGAATGCGGCGCCTCTGGGGCGCGCGGTTGAGGTTCGGTCCCTTTTTGGGGGCAGAGTGCGGCGCGCCCCTGTCAGCCGGCGCCACGGCCGGGACAGGGGCACACTGTGGCGCCTCTGGGGCGCGCGGTTGAGTTGCCGGTGCCTTTTCGGGGGTACAGTGCGGCGCGCCCCTGTCAGCCGGCGCGCGGGCCGGGACAGGGGCGGAGGCGCGCCCTCTGGGGCGTGCGATGCTGATGGTGATGGTGATGGTGATGGTGGTGGTGCCGTTACCTTCGGCTTCGGCTTTGCACCATACTTGGTCTTGGCGAGCCATTTTGGAGCCATTTGGAAGAGTGCCCTACGAGTAAGAGACGCTCGGCGCACACTGCCCGAAGAGCTGGAAATTCGGACGTCTCGCCGAAGTCTGGGGTCGCTGTAGGGGGGCTTGCGCAGGGAGCAATGACTCAAATTGCGGGGGGGCGGACTGAGACGCACGCCGCTGGAGCAAGGAACCAAACTGCGGGGTGGGGCATGGCCGCTTTGGGGCGGGAGCCAGTGGGAGGAGTGAGGTACGGCGGTGCCTGCTATACTGGGTCAACGTCACGTGATCACTTGGTGGAGGGTGCAGCGGCCGACGCGGCACAGGTGGCGGGGCTGGCTCGGGGATACAGGGGGGTTTTGGGGTGGCACACACGATTTCAAGTACCACTGCTGCATGCTCCTCGTCCCTGCTGAGGGGATGCGAACGACTAATTCGCATGCCCTCGTGCCACAGCCGCAGGGAGTTTTTCTTGGGCTGCTGCACAGCAAACCGGTACATCGCTCGGCGGTTCAGCACCCCGTCTACGAAGTACTGGACCCGACCCCCGTGATTCTCCCGGATATGCTGCAGTGTTTTGGCACTGTAGGGCCCGTGTACAGTGGGCTTTGGGGGGGTGGGCGGGTCCTTGGGTACGTACTTGGGGGGTTGCGGGGGGGATGGCGGTGGCACGGCAGTGCACATCAGGGCCTCCTCCACGGCTTCCAGGGCTACCAGGTATGGGGTTGGGTTAATGTGGGGTCTGGTTGGAGGACTTACGGGCGTTGGAGAGGTTGTTGGTGCACAGCGGGGTGAAGGGGGAGAGGGAGGCGGTGTTGGCAATGGAGGCTGGGGGGAGGCCAGTTCGCTGAGACACTTCTCAGCATCAGAGTCCCACGGTGGCGATGGGGGTTGGTCTCCGAACCGCAAGAGCTCCGGCACATCCCCCCAACCGCATTCCGGGAACGAAGGGCTGGAAGGGGCGGAAGAGGCCACGCTAAGGGGGCTAGACGACAGGGCAAATTGCGGCCCGCAGTGGGTGGGGGATGAACGCATGGGTGCTGGGGCAGGCCCAACTCAAGTGTCTGGGTGAGAGACGCAACGGTCTAGACCCTAGACGCGCTTCCTCGCCTCAAGGGTCAAGGGTCGATAACAAAAGAGTGCCCTATGTGTAGAAGAGGCTCAGCGCACACTTGTCTCCTAGGCAATACACGCATTTCCCTTTGTGTCGAGAGAGACATGCACAACAAGTAACAGATAAGCGTTGAAGGGACATAGGTACCAGGAGAATGTGACATGGGACCCCTTCTCAGTAGTGGGCAGCATGTTCATCAATGAAGGGGTGTATGGTCATAGGCGCCATGGCCTAGACCACGGACGTACTAAACACCTCAAGGGTGTTGTGCATGATCCGCCAAGAAAAATAAAATCAAGTGCGATAAAACCAAAACGTACCATGAAATCACAACCACATTAAATCAATGGACCACCAGCACCCACATAGCAGAGCCCCTTCTCAGTTTTTTTTTTGGTTGACAGTGGGAATTCTGCATCACCCAACTCAAATGCAGTCCGCCACTTTGGACAGTACTGCGCCCGGCAAGGCAGAATGAAAAAGAAACCTTGGGGCCGGAATCTGCGCAATGACCCAGACAAGCTGTCAAGGTAGGGGCTGGCATATGTTGTGCAGCACAAGGGTGCAGTAGCGCTGATTGCAGTGGTCTTTGGCAAGTTTGGCAAACATGCAGATCCGTTAGAGTATGGGGAGATGCCTGGCTCCATCCAACAAAATAGGGCCTATAACAGTAGGCCCTGGACAGATTGTTCCCACATGGCTAACACATCATCGAAGGGGATGCATACGTACATGGCACAATGCATGCTCCATCTAATAAAATAAAATCCATCAAATCCATCAAATCAAACAGAGCCAAGACGCAAAAGTATTAGCAACGCACACCTCTGAGAATGGTAACCAAAATAGCCAAAGCAGAGCCCCTTCCCATAACATTGTTTTCGGTGGAAGCGTCAGCCTCCGGGCGCCATACCACTATGGGGATGTTTGAAATATGTCTTGGGGCACGCAGTTGCAGGGCAGAGGGTTGGGCGCCCCGTCGCACGCATGGTGGTGATGGTGGTGGTGCCATTGCCTTTGGCTTTGGCTTTGCACCATACTTGGCCGGGACACGGGCTGCGCCTCGAGGGCTCTTCTGGGATGCTGCTGGTGCGAAGCCCGATCCCTTCCCCCCCGGATGTGGAGTTGGATGGTACTAATTTTCCCATGCTTAGGCAAATGCTGTTTCATGCCCCACTTTCTCAAAAGCTCTGCCAACCCAAACAGGGCCTAAGAAAAAAGGTCCCTGCGGGGGTCTGTGCCTCTGCTGTGGGGGAAGCACAGACCCGATGTCGGCAAAGCATCCCCCTCCGTTTGCGCCCTTAGAAACAAAAAATCATCGAAGGGGATGCGTAACCTCGTTTGTCAAATAGCAAACATGGAAGCAAATACGAGGAAATCAGAACCCCTTCTCAGTTGTCGTCAGCACATTCCTCATCGAAGGGGTCTGTGGTCGTAGGCGCCAGGGCCTAGACCATGGACATACCAAACACCTCGATGGGTGTTTTTCAGGAACAAACAGCACACGTTCAAATACACCTTCAAAAGAAATGCAATGCGACACGTGGCACCAAAGTTGCAAATGTTCACGACTTACACCATAACACACCTCTGACAATTGTAGTCTGTGGGTAATCTGTAGTCTGTGATTTTCCATGTTTTTCCACTACACACAGAACCAACAGAACATTGAACATCACAGACACACACCATGTGATGCTGACACTGAAAGAGGCAAGGCAGGCTTTTCCACACCGATGCGCATGGGGTTGCGTGGGGGGTGTTTTCCCTACACTATAGATTTCTCTGCATGGTTTTCCAAACTTCCTCAAGAAACACCACGGCAAGCCGGAGGACGACAAGACAGAGCACAGGGGTTTTAATGGTCGTCACCAGATCCTGCAATGAACAACAAAGCGTGAGCAGGGCATAGTGCAGCACATTGCAATGAGCCTTCGGGGCTGGGACAGAGGGGCGGTTTAAAACAAGGAAGTCAAATTCGAAATCACTGCAAAGCCCCTTCTCAGATGTATGTTGCTTGGTTTTCAAAATGGTTGCTGGCCATTGGAGGACATGGTGCACATTCTGGTGGACATGGTACACTGACTGCTGGGGGCACTCCCATTCCTCGGCCGCAAATCCGCAAAGCTCCGTCCGTACAAAACAGGTCCTAAGAAACAGGTCCCTGCGGGGGTCGACACTGAAGACCCACGCGTGACGGAGCAGCACATGTAAATTGTCATGCATCGTCATTGAAGGGGCTCACAGTCAGCAAATTGTAATTGGTTGCGGGAGCAAACATGCCAGAACCCCTTCTCAGTTGTGATCAACGTGTTCATCATTGAAGGGGTCTCCGGTCTAAGGCGCAAAGGCCTAGACCACAAACAATCAAAAACACCTCAAGGGTGTTGTACACAAACAAATTGTCTGCTCAAACAACCAAAATCAGAATCAAATTGAAGTTGTCACATACATTGTCAACAATCGGTGTGCAATTGGTTTCCAAATGGGGGGGTTTGTTTTTTCCGTGGCACCTTTTTTCCTTGGGGGGGGGGGGGGGGTTGGAAGCACCCGATAGTGGGGGGGGGGGTGGGAGGGTCACGGGGGGGGGGTTTCCTGCGAAGAGTTTGGTGTGGACAAGGGCGGGGGGGGGGGGGGGTTGATGTAGTGCATAATCAAGGGGTTGGGGGAGGGGGGTTCATGGTATGGTAATGATGGTCCATAAAAGTCTGCTGTCTGATGTGTGATAGCCGACTAGGTCGCTATACACATAGCTGTCCCATTATGTTTAAAATTCCCCTCCGCTATGGCAAGTTGAACTTGGTTTACCGCCACGTCCTTCAACTGCGTCACGGCTGCGCTCCTCTGGTGCATGGAGCCTCCACTGACGGTCAATGTTTCCGCCGTGTAGCGGGTCAACCGTCTCCTCGTGTCGGGAAGGTCACGTTGCGTGCAATGCCGCGGCAACCGTAGTGTTTGCCGGATTGAGAGGTTGGAGTCCAAGGCCTACTTCCACACCCGAATGGCGGCCCGGTACGCGTGGCTATCCTCCCCCTCAGCGTCAGCCTTGCTGCGCACGAACAACCCATCTATGGTTTCTTGGACTAGCGGGGTGTCCTCCACAAGAAGGGCAGCTAGAACTTTGGCTATGTGCCCACGCCGCTCATGTCGGGCACGGTCCTTCAGTTGGGAATGGGCCGTCAGCGGTGGCAATGAATGCAGAAACGCTGCTACAGCCTTGTCCATGGGGTCCACCTAAAGACCAGGAATGGGTGCTAGAACCCCCGCTGAAACCCCCTTCCAGTGCTGGAACCCCTGCTGGAACCCCCGCTGGAACCCCCTTCCAGCGATGCAACCCCCCCCCCTTCCAGCGCTGGAACCACCCCTTCCAGCGCTGGAACCCCCCCCCCCCTCCAGCGCTGGAACCCCCCTTCCAGCGCTGGAACCCCCGTCCAGCACCCCTTCTAGCAGTGAACACCCCCCCAACCCCTCTTCCACCTATTGCCAACCATTCCGTCCCCTGGCGCGCTTTGCACAAAGAAAGGCTTAGAACAGTATTTTGGGCAATCTTGCAATTCGTAGTTCGTAATTCGTAATTCGCAATGCGTAATTTGTAATTTGTCCGCCCGCACTGCAGCGCCGGCACACATCGCGCAAGGCGAGTGGAAGTGCTTTGTAATTTGTCAAAAAAGTCTTTGCCACAAAGAATGCAAACTGTGGCCTCGGCGTTAAATCAGTGGATCAAAACATAATAACGAAACGGTAGGAGCATGCACCTCCGCCCGCACTGCAGCGCCGGCACACATCGCGCAAGGCGAGTAGAAGTGCTTTGTAATTTCCCAAAAAAGTCTTTGCCACAAAGAATGCAAACTGTGGCCTCGGCGTTAAATCAGTGCATCAAAACATAATAAGGGCAACACTGGCAGCGGCAGTCTGGAAGCGCGCATGCTGCACCAAGCGCATTTGCCCCCAGTGGCCTTTGGTGACAGGACAAACAAACTTACAAACACCGGTACCACCAAACAAAAATAGCCTCCCTAATTCTGCTTCTCCAAAATGGTGAGGTACTTGGAGGCCCGCTCCTTCTCCTCCTCCCACTTCTCTCGCATGTGCTTCAGCTCACCCTCCACCTCTATCTTCTGCCTCTTGCTATCCTCAAGTGCGTCCTGGAGGTCCTGTGCTCGCTTCTCTGCGGCCTTTGCCTGACTCTTGGCTACAGGGAGTTCATTTTGAAGCTTCTGCATTTCACGGGTCGCCCGGGTTGAGGACTCTGTCCTCATGGCCTCACGAACTGCTGCGGGCAGAATATCCCGCAATGTGGACTCCACATTTCCCTCCAACGTACGCATCACCCCATCCGAAATGCCACGAACCGTCTCCTCCATGGGGAAGGGGATTGGGTCGGGGGTCGCTGGTGGGGCTGTGACCTTCGCTGGTGGGGCTGTGACCTTTGCTGGTGCCTTGCCCTTTGGTGCGGGCTTTGGTGTGGCCCTTGGTGTAGACTCTTGCTTGACAGCGGTCCTCCCCTTGGGGGAACCCTAAGACTTCACAATCTCAGTATCATAAGCCTCATCATCAACACCCATGGGGTCAGCCTTGTACCTCCGCCCTGTCAACGGTTCAACCACCCGCTCCGCCACCCAATCACCGACACGAGTCTCGACGTCGGCTGGAACCCGTGCACCACCGACACCGCCAAACCGCTTCAAAGAGTGCCAAACCTCCCACTCATTCGCCTCAGCATCCCACAATTGACAGGTGTATGACCTGTGTTTCGTTGGAGTGGCAGCAGCACACAAAAATAACTCGCCGTGATGGATGACGCAGGTCTGTGATGCGCAAAGGCAAATGCAAAATGAGCACATGTGGAGGCTGCGTTTTAACCCGCAAACTTAGGCACCAGTACCAATTAGGCTGCCCCTTCAAAAACAAGCTCTCCGACCAATCCTCCGGACTCAAACAGGCTGTTGGTGGCCACGTAATTGGCTGCGCATCCACTTGCCCACCAATCTCGCTGAACACCGCTTTGGGCTTCGCAACCACACCCGTTGATGAAACCGGAGCCTTGGCTGTCTCATCGGCCTCCTTAGGGGCACTGCCCTCCGTATAAGTCACCGATGGCCACATGTCCAGTGTGGCTTGAGGCACAAGTGGAGGATGGTCAATTGACTCGGGGGATGGAATGCACCGCTGGAACCCCTGTACCCAACTGCTAGAACCCCCTTCCAACGCTGGAACCCCTGCTGGAACCCCCGCTGGAACCCCCTTCCAGCGCTGGAACCCCCCCCTTCCAGCGCTGGAACCCCCCCTTCCAGCCTTGGAACCCCCCCCCCTTCCAGCGCTGGAACGCCCCCCCCCTTCCATCGCTGGAACCCCCCCTTCCAGCGCTAGAACCCCCTTCCAGCACCCCTTCCAGCAGCCAACTTGGGACAAATTTCATTCTCGAACCGACACCAAACAGGCAAAAGAAGTAATAAACGACAGTAGTGGTCGGCTACCTGGTGGCATGCGCACCAGTACTCGCCTACCTCCTTCGGATTCTCCACCACTAGGCCTGCCTGCACTAGGATCATGGGGTCAACGACGTTTGGGGTCTCCAGTGGTACTTGATCCCATCGCAGCACGCGGAGTTCGTCACTATCTGGGTCCCCACTATAGGCCGTACCGCCAAATCTTCCCGAGCGGATGACCAGGATGGTGCCGGGGTTTTTTCTGAGCACTGGGTAGCAGGCACTAGGTTGTGGAAGGCGCTCCTCCTCGTGGGTGTGTGGACCAAAAGGGTACTTCTCCGGGAGGCATGGTGTTGCTTCTACGTCAACGGGCTGTTGCGAGGTGATGGGCTCCGGAGGCTGTGGTAGGTGTTGTGTCAAGAGGACAGTGTTCCCGAGCGGCATAAGGCAAGTGGCGGCAAAGCTGCACACAGAAACGTCTCCAACAGATGCTGCACAGCCTGCAGATCCTTGTGATAGTCCACGAAGGGGTGAATCCGGAGGAGGTGCTTCAAAGAGTTCGGGCGTGGGGGCAGTAAGTGTGGCGTCGCAGACTCAACAAGTACCGCTTGCATGGTTGGGGCACAAAGGGACCTTCTGACACATGAAGCATACTGACGGGGGCTGTGCGACCTTCTGGCGGCAACCGGAATGCCCACATTTCACCGATTCTTGCACCTCTGATTTGGCAGAGGCCCACGGTGGAGGGGAAATGGGGACGGTGTTGTTGTAGTGCACGTTGTAATTCGCCAGCGCAATGAAGGCAATTATGCGAGGAGTGCGTGCAAGCAGCCCAACGGGAACAGCTCCTCCAGCGTGGATCAACTCCGACGTGAAGACGGTCATATCCCCAACCTCCATATCCATCGGGCACTCAACCCACGGCTTAGGCACCCCCTCATGGGACAATGGCACGTATCTACCACAAGAGTCGTCGGCCGGGATGTCCACATTGCACGGCACAAATACTGAAAGGGCTCGGCCCTTAATTTTGTGTGTCAAGGGGCGATCGCGGTGCCAGTGTCGCCGCTTGTTGTTTGTTGCCCGAACATAGCCGGCCCCAACAACCACAACATCCTCGAAGTCCTTCACCTTTTGAATCTCCCACTTCACCTCCTTGGCAAGGGCCTCCAAAGCAGGCAGGTCGTACCCCTCTCCATCTGGTAGTGGCAATCCCAAATGACTGTAGCAGGCACTTCTACCGGGGCTGTCTTGTGCACGGCTTGGAGCCGGCGCATTGTCGTTGAAAATTGATCCCCACTTCTGGCCCGGAATGGTGAGGCACTCGTCCTTGGCGGCACTGTGGACCGGGGAGTGGACGAAAATACCACGGTAGCGGCAAAGACCAAAGTCCGAAATGGCATTGAGGTTCTCGTTCGTGGCGGTACCAGTTGCAGGGCCAGGAACAACCTTCTCGTTACTGCCAATCAATGGAAGGGGGTGACAAAGAGGAAAGGGTAGGAAGGGCTCCGCAACGGTAGTGGACATCATGGTGGGAGTGGTAAGGCCAAAGCGGTCGTCGGGTTTCCATTGCAATTGCTTGGACGTGGGCAAAGAGTAGATTGGGATCTGCCTGTGTGCGTCTTTGAGGGAGAGGAAGCGGAGCGTGTCGGTGGTCGGTTGGGGGAGTAAATAATTGTCCTTGCCCAGCTTCTTGCTCTTGGGGCGCCTCCTAGCAAAGAGGACGTCACCAGACTGGTCGTCCCCCACATGGAGCTTCACAGTGCCGTTGGACTCGGTGGGGAGCCTGCAGGTGATGCTGAGGTCCAAATCCTCTTGGTCCTTGGGGGAAAGGGTGAGCTAGAAGATGGGGACGTGGGGGTTCTTGCCCATGACCTCGGCGATGTAATCGCTCACCACGCGCAGCTGCCGGTCATGCATGATGGACCCCTTGACGTGAACACGACCAACGGTGGTGGTGGGCTTGAAAATAACGGCGGCACCTGTGGTTGCGGCTGTGAGGGATTCTAGTTCACAACCAACACGGGCTGCATATCCACGCGTCCCCACGAAGCCCTTGGCCTTGTCAAGCCATGATGCAAGGACCGGAAAGTCCGACCACTTCATGATGAAGCTTGCTAACACAACAATGTGAGAACTGTGGTGCACGCATGAGGGCAGTGGGTGTACTGTGCCTAGGGGATGTAGTGTGCTTAGAATCGGTGCTGGAAATCGCTGGAACCCCCGCTGGAACCCCTTCCAGCGCTGGGACCCCCCCCCTTCCAGCGTTGGAACCCCCCCTTCTCGCGCTGGAACCCCCCCCTTCTAGCGCTGGAACGCCCCTTCCAGCGGAGTGCTGGAAGGGGTTCCAGCGGGGGTTCCAGCGGTTTTGAACCTACCTTAAAAATTAAGCACCCGGGCAACGGTACACCTTGTTTCCACCACAAACGAACACCATACACAACATATTTGCACCCCGAGTGAATGTCTAATGGTAACCTCCACCCACCATGTGTGCCAAAATGGGGGGGGGGGCTTCCAGCGGAGCGCTTCCAGCGCCGCACCCCATGGACATAAGTACTAGCATAGTGTCCACCACGGTTTTGCTCCGTGCATGCTTGACCTCCGGACATGAATCGGCATATGCAAGCACCAGAGCATGGTGGAAGGCCATTTGCCGGATGGCCTTGTTGAGGGCAAAAGCTGCCTTGACGTGCTCCGTAGCATTTTGCGGCGGGATGGGGAGCTCTTCGGGGGGATGCTGTTCGAGGAGTTTCCAGGCTTCCCACTTTTCCCTCTGCTCCTTGGGGGCCCCTTCTGGCGGTTCCACCCGATCTTCCGCGGTGGGTGCACGAATTTGTAGATGTTGGTACACTATCCCAAAGCTGCCAACGTAACGGCTGGGGGTGGTGTCATCCCTTGCCTCGGCGGCAGTGCGGCGCGGGACCCCCAACCGGGTGTTCACGGCTCTCATCCGGACCGTGTCCTTGGATTTCAGCTTTTTGAAAAGACGCGCAGGCATCATGGCCTCCAAAAAGAGGCGTGGCACGTGTGGTTGCACGTACTGGCCGGCGTGGGGGGTGAAGCACAGGAGGGCGATGGCCCGTTGCAGCTCCGAGCGCAACACGTAGTCGGGGAGCTCCTCCACGGGCACTGCGTCCACATTGATTTCCTCCATGTTGAAAAAGTCATCAGGGGCTGATGCAGAGCTGGCACTACCACTCGCACTGCCACTGGCGGGGCTGGGACTGAACGTGTCACTGGCGGATGACGACATTGCTGCAAACAAAGAAACCCAAGGGGTTGGCTCTGCTTTTTTGGGGGGGGGGGGCTCTACCCATTACTTCGCAAATGCAAATTCACATGCAAATTGTAGGTTTCGCTTTTTTTGTGGGGGGGGAGGGGGCTCTACCCATGACTTCGCAGATCCAAATTCCCGTGCAAATTGTTATCTCCCCATTAAGCCACTTTGGATACACACACACCAAGGCAAGCACCACAGAAAAAATGGCAGACAGTCAGCTGAAGGTGGAGTACATCCAACAGCGGCACCCACCAAGAAGAACCATATACTAGAATCACAGCCGACCTGGACTTGGGCGGACGGGGGACCTCATCGGTAAGCAACAGTATCATATGTTTCCATGGTCCCCATCCCTCCAGTGCCATACCAATAGGCACCTTCATCGGACGCGGCCGGTACTTAAGGGGCTCCCCGGTAAAAAAAAACACCTGTGAAGAGAGGGAATGGTACAATGGGAAAGGCAGGGCAGCATGTTCACACACCCCGGGGAGGCCGAGAGCGGCCTGTTTTGGTGGCCTGTTTTGGCGGCCTGTTTTGGTGGCCTGGATTGGTGGCCTGTTTTGGCGGCCTTTTTTGGTGGCCTGTTTTGGCGGCTCTATTGAGGTATCAAAGGCATCCCCAGCGGGTGCTGAAATACGGTGCTAAAAATGGCCAAGTCTCATCTCGTCGCCAATGGTGACGTGGTGGCCTGTTCTGGCGGCCTTTTTTGGTGGCCTGTTTTGGCGGCCTATTTTGGCGGCCTGTTTGGACGGCTTGTTTTGACGGCCTGTTTTGACGGCCTGTTTGGGCGGCGTGTCTTGGCGGCACGTCTTGGTGGCCTATTTTGGTTTAACGAAACGATCAACACAAACGCAATGCATACATGTGGAATGACACGGACATACCTAAGAAGCTGCTCCTTGCTTTGACAACGCGGTCGTCCTGAACCACTTTGCCCTTTAGCGATTTGCTCCATCAGTTAGGCGTGCCATGCAAGCGCTTGACAAAGACGCAGCTACGGTATCAGACCGTGCATGCCAGCCCCCCATCCTAACTTGTGTGGGTGCCTTCCAACCATCAAGTGCCGCCAGCAGAGGTATTAGACCTTGCATGCCAGCCCCCCATCCTAATTTGTGTGGGTGCCCTCCAATCATCATGTGCCGCCAGCAGAGGTATTAGACCTTGCATGCCAGCCCCCTCTCCTAATTTTTGTGGGTGCCTTCCAACCATCATGTGCCGCCAGCAAGGGTATCAGACCTTGCATGGCAGCCCCCCGTCCTAATTTGTGTGGGTACCTTCCAACCATCATGTGCTGCCAGCACAGGTATCAGACCTTGCATGCCAGCCCCCCATCCTAATTTGTGTGGGTGCCTTCCAAGCATCATTTGGTGCCAGCACGGGTATCACACCTTGCATGCCGGCCCCCCACCCAGATTTTTCTGTGCAAATTCCAAGCACCTTCCGCTTCCGACGGAGGTGGCAAACCTTGCATGCAATATCGCAGGCACCCAAGGTAGACACCCCGTCTTCTGGATTTCCGAGCACAATTTCCGAGCGCAATTTCCAAGCGTCCTCCGGTACCCGAGCGTCGTCCAACCTTGCATGCAATATCGCGAGCACTTTCGCAACCGTGGACAACACCAAAATTTCCGAGCACTTCTAGAACATGGTCTACCATGGGTCACCGTTTTTGGCCCAACGAGGTTGGACTGGGGCCCTAAGAACTCTACTAAGGGCCGGGATATCCAAGAGTCCACGGGGAATTCACCAATTGCTAAGCTGTTGGCAAGCCAAGAAAAAATTTCAAGGGGAGGGGTTTTGCGTCATGCGAAGGTAGGATCCAAAGGCCTTGATGTGTACCCACGCCCCCAAGGGAGGATCCAAGGGCCTTGATTTGTATCCACGGCCCCAAGGGAGGATCCAAAAGCCTTGATGTGTGCCCACCGCCCCAAGCAAGGATCCAAGGGTCTTGATGTGTACCCACGGCGCCAAGGAAGGATCCAAAGCCCTTGATCTGTATCCACGGACCAAAGGGAGGATCCCCAGGCCTTGATGTGTACCCACGGCCGTGAGGGAGGATCCAAGGGTCTTGATGTGTACCCACGGCCCCAAGGGAGGATGCAAGGGCCTTGATGTGTACCCACGGCCCCAAGGTAGGATCCAAGGGCCTTGATGTGTACCCACGGCGCCAAGGGAGGATCCAAAGGCCTTGATGTGTACCCAGGGCCCCAAGGTAGGATCCAAGGGGCTTGATGTGTACCCACGGCGCCAAGGGAGGATCCAAAGGCCTCGATGTGTACCCACGGCCCCAAGGGAGGATCCAAGGGGCTTGATGTGTACCCACGGGGCCAAGGGAGGATCCAAAGGCCTTGATGTGTACCCTGGGCCCCAAGGTAGGATCCAAGGGGCTTGATGTGTACCCACGGCGCCAAGGGAGGATCCAAAGGCCTCGATGTGTACCCACGGCCCCAAGGGAGGATCCAAGGGCCTTGATGTGTACCCACGGCCCCAAGGGAGGATCCAAAGGCGTTGATGTGTATCCACGGCCCAAAGGGAGGATCCAAGGGCCTTGATGTGTACTCACGGCCGCAAGGGAGGGTCCAAGCGTCTTGATGTGTACCCACAGCCCCAAGGGAGGATCCAAAGGCCTTGATGTGTACCCACGGCCCCAAGGTAGGTTCCAAGGGGCTTGATGTGTACCCACGGCCACAAGGGAGGATCCAAGGGCCTTGATGTGTACCTACAGCCCCAAGGAAGGATCTAAGGGCCTTGATGTGTACCCACGGCCCAAACGGAGGATCCAAGAGCGTTGATGTGTACCCAGGGCCCCAAGGGAGGATCATAGGGCCTTGATGTGTACCCACGGCCCCAAGGAAGGATCCAAGGGCTTTGATTTGTATCCACGGCCCCAAGGGAGGATCCAAGGGGCTTGATGTGTACCCACGGCCCCAAGGAAGGATTCGAAGGCCATGAGGTGTACCCACAGCCCCAAGGTAGGACCCCAAGGCCTTGATGTGTACCCACGGCCCCAAGGAAGGATCCACGGGCCTTGATTTGTATCCACGGCCCCAAGGGAGTATCCAAAAGCCTTTATGTGTACCCACGGCCCCAACGGAGGATCCAAGGGTCTTGATGTGTACCCATGGCGCCAAGGGAGGATCCAAAGGCCTTGATGTGTATCCACGGCCCAAAGGGCGGATCCAAGGGCCTTGATGTGTACCCACCCTCCGAAGGGAGGATCCAAGCGCCTTGATGTGTACCAATGGCCCCAAGGGAGGATCCAAGGACCTTGATGTGTACCCACGGCCACAAGGGAGGATCCAAGGGTGTTGATGTGCAACCACGGCGCCAAGGGAGGATCCAAAGGCCTTGATGTGTACCCATGGCCCCAAGGGAGGATCCAAGGGCCTTGATGTGTACCCACGGCGCAAATGGAGGATCCAAGGGCCTTGATGTGTACCCACAGCCCCAAGGGAGGATCCAAGCGTCTTAATGTGTACCCACGGCGCCAAGGCAGGATCCAAAGGCCTTGATGTGTATCCACGGCCCAAAGGGCGGATCCAAGGGCCTTGATGCGTGCCCACCCTCCGAAGGGAGGATCCAAGCGCCTGGATGTGTACCCACGGCCCCAAGGGAGGATCCAAGGGCCTTGATGTGTACCCACGGCCACAAGGGAGGATCCAAAGGGCTTCATGTGTACCCACGGCCCCAAGGGAAGATCCAAAGGCCTTGATGTGTATCCACGGTCCATAGGGAGGATCCAAGGGCCCTGATGTGTACCCACGGCCGCAAGGGAGGATCCAAAGGCCTTAATGTGTACCCACGGCCCAAATGAAGGATCCAAGCGCATTGATGTGTACTCACGGCCCCAAGGGAGGATCCAAGGGCCTTGATGTGTACCCACAGCCCCAAGGGAGGATCCAAGGGCCTTGATGTGTACCCACGGCCCCAACGGAGGATCCAAGAGCGTGGATGTGTACCCACGGCCCCAAGGAAGGATCCCAGTGCCTGGATGTGTACCCACGGCCCCAAGGAAGGATCCAAGGGCCTTAATTTGTATCCACGGCCCCAACGGAGGATCCAAGAGAATTGATGTGTACCCACGGCCCCAAGGGAGGATCCAAGGGGCTTGATGTGTAACCACGGCGCCAAGGGAGGATCCAAGGGCCTTGATGTGTACCCACGGCCCCAAGGGAAGATCCAAAGGCCTTGATGTGTATCCACGGTCCATAGGGAGGATCCAAGCGTCTTGATGTGTACCCACAGCCCCAAGGGAGGATCCAAAGGCCTTGATGTGTACCCACGGCCCAAAGGTAGGATCCAAGGGGCTGGATGTGTACCCATGGCGCCAAGGGAGGATCCAAGGGCCTTGATGTGTACCCACGGCCCCAAGGGAGGATCCAAGGGCCTTGATGTGTACCCACAGCCCCAAGGGAGGATCCAAGGGCCTTGATGTGTACCCACAGCCCCAAGGGAGGATCCAAGGGCCTTGACGTGTACCCACGGCCCCAACGGAGGATCCAAGAGCGTGGATGTGTACCCACGGCCCCAAGGAAGGATCCCAGGGCCTTGATGTGTACCCACGGCCCCAAGGAAGGATCCAAGAGCGTTGATTTGTATCCACGGCCCCAAGGGAGGATCCAAGGGCCTTGATGTGTACCCACGGCCCCAAGGGAGGATCCAAAGGCCTTAATGTGTACCCATGGCCCCAAGGGAGGATCCAAGGGCCTTGATGTTTACCCACGGCGCAAATGGAGGATCCAAGGGCCTTGATGTGTACCCACGGCCCCAAGGTAGGATCCAAGGGTCTTGATGTGTACCCACGGCGCCAAGGGAGGATCCAAAGGCCTTGATGTGTATCCACGGCCCAAAGGGCGGATCCAAGGGCCTTGATGTGTGCCCACCCTCCGAAGGAAGGATCCAAGCGCCTTGATGTGTACCCACGGCCCCAAGGGAGGATCCAAGGGCCTTGATGTGTACCCACGGCCACAAGGGAGGATCCAAAGGGCTTCATGTGTACCCACGGCCCCAAGGGAAGATCCAAAGGCCTTGATGTGTATCCACGGTCCATAGGGAGGATCCAAGGGCCCTGATGTGTACCCACGGCCGCAAGGGAGGATCCAAAGGCCTTAATGTGTACCCACGGCCCAAAGGTAGGATCCAAGGGGCTGGATGTGTACCCATGGGGCCAAGGGAGGATCCAAGGGCCTTGATGTGTACCCACGGCCCAAATGAAGGATCCAAGGGCCTTGATGTGTACCCACGGCCCCAAGGGAGGATCCAAGGGCCTTGATGTGTACCCACAGCCCCAAGGGAGGATCCAAGGGCCTTGATGTGTACCCACGGCCCCAACGGAGGATCCAAGAGCGTGGATGTGTACCCACGGCCCCAAGGAAGGATCCCAGGGCCTTGATGTGTACCCACGGCCCCAAGGAAGGATCCAAGGGCCTTGATTTGTATCCACGGCCCCAAGGGAGGATCCAAGGGCCTTGATGTGTACCCACGGCCCCAACGGAGGATCCAAGAGAATTGATGTGTACCCACGGCCCCAAGGGAGGATCCAAGGGGCTTGATGTGTAACCACGGCGCCAAGGGAGGATCCAAGGGCCTTGATGTGTACCCACGGCCCCAAGGGAAGATCCAAAGGCCTTGATGTGTATCCACGGTCCATAGGGAGGATCCAAGCGTCTTGATGTGTACCCACAGCCCCAAGGGAGGATCCAAAGGCCTTGATGTGTACCCAAGGCCCAAAGGTAGGATCCAAGGGGCTGGATGTGTACCCATGGCGCCAAGGGAGGATCCAAGGGCCTTGATGTGTACCCACGGCCCCAAGGGAGGATCCAAGGGCCTTGATGTGTACCCACAGCCCCAACGGAGGATCCAAGAGCGTGGATGTGTACCCACGGCCCCAAGGAAGGATCCCAGGGCCTTGATGTGTACCCACGGCCCCAAGGAAGGATCCAAGAGCGTTGATTTGTATCCACGGCCCCAAGGGAGGATCCAAGGGCCTTGATGTGTACCCACGGCCCCAAGGGAGGATCCAAAGGCCTTAATGTGTACCCATGGCCCCAAGGGAGGATCCAAGGGCCTTGATGTTTACCCACGGCGCAAATGGAGGATCCAAGGGCCTTGATGTGTACCCACGGCCCCAAGGTAGGATCCAAGGGTCTTGATGTGTACCCACGGCGCCAAGGGAGGATCCAAAGGCCTTGATGTGTATCCACGGCCCAAAGGGCGGATCCAAGGGCCTTGATGTGTGCCCACCCTCCGAAGGGAGGATCCAAGCGCCTTGATGTGTACCCACGGCCCCAAGGGAGGATCCAAGGGCCTTGATGTGTACCCACGGCCACAAGGGAGGATCCAAAGGGCTTCATGTGTACCCACGGCCCCAAGGGAAGATCCAAAGGCCTTGATGTGTATCCACGGTCCATAGGGAGGATCCAAGGGCCCTGATGTGTACCCACGGCCGCAAGGGAGGATCCAAAGGCCTTAATGTGTACCCACGGCCCAAAGGTAGGATCCAAGGGGCTGGATGTGTACCCATGGCGCCAAGGAAGGATCCAAGGGCCTTGATGTGTACCCACGGCCCAAATGAAGGATCCAAGCGCCTTGATGTGTACCCATGGCCCCAAGGGAGGATCCAAGGGCCTTGATGTGTACCCACAGCCCCAACGGAGGATCCAAGAGCGTGGATGTGTACCCACGGCCCCAAGGAAGGATCCCAGGGCCTTGATGTGTACCCACGGCCCCAAGGAAGGATCCAAGGGCCTTGATTTGTATCCACGGCCCCAAGGGAGGATCCAAGGGCCTTGATGTGTACCCACGGCCCCAACGGAGGATCCAAGAGAATTGATGTGTACCCACGGCCCCAAGGGAGGATCCAAGGGGCTTGATGTGTAACCACGGCGCCAAGGGAGGATCCAAGGGCCTTGATGCGTACCCACGGGCCAAAGGGAAGATCCAAAGGCCTTGATGTGTATGCAGGGTCCATAGGGAGGATCCAAGCGTCTTGATGTGTACCCACAGCCCCAAGGGAGGATCCAAGGGGCTGTATGTGTACCCATGGCGCCAAGGGAGGATCCAAGGGCCTTGATGTGTACCCAGGGCCCAAATGAAGGATCCAAGCGCCTTGATGTGTACCCACGGCCCCAAGGGAGGATCCGAGGGCCTTGATGTGTACCCACAGCCCCAAGGGAGGATCCAAGAGCGTGGATGTGTACCCACGGCCCCAAGGAAGGATCCAAGGGCCTTGATTTGTATCCATGGCCCCAAGGGAGGATCCAAGGGCCTTGATGTGTACCCACGGCCCCAACGGAGGATCCAAGGGCCTTGATGTGTATCCACGGCCCCAAGGGAGGATCCAAGGGCCTTGATGTGTACCAACGGCCCCAACGGAGGATCCAAGAGAATTAATGTGTACCCACGACCCCAAGGGAGGAACCAAGGGTGTTGATGTGTACCCACGGCGCCAAGGGAGGATCCAAAGGCCTTGATATGTACCCATGGCCCCAAGGGAGGATCCAAGGGTCTTGATGTGTACCCACGGCGCAAATGGAGGATCCAAGGGCCTTGATGTGTACCCACGGCCCCAAGGTAGGATCCAAGGGTCTTGATGTGTACCCACGGCGCCAAGGGAGGATCCAAAGGCCTTGATGTGTATCCGGGGCCCAAAGGGCTGATCCAAGGGCCTTGATGTGTACCCACAGCCCCAAGGGAGGATCCAAGGGCCTTGATGTGTGCCCACCCTCCGAAGGGAGGATCCAAGCTCCTTGATGTGTACCCACGGCCCCAAGGGAGGATCCAAGGGCCTTGATGTGTACCCACGGCCACAAGGGAGGATCCAAAGGGCTTCATGTGTACCCACGGCCCCGAGGCAAGATCCAAAGGCCTTGATGTGTATCCACGGTCCATAGGGAGGATCCAAGGGCCTTGATGTGTACCCACGGCCGCAAGGGAGGATCCAAGCGTCTTGATGTGTACCCACAGCCCCAAGGAAGGATCTAAGGGCTCTTGATTTGTATCCACGGCCCCAAGGGAGGATCCAAGCGCCTTGATGTGTACCCACGGCCCCAAGGGAGGATCCAAGGGCCTTGATCCGTACCCACGGCCACAAGGGAGGATCCAAAGGGCTTCATGTGTACCCACGGCCCCAAGGCAAGATCCAAAGGCCTTGATGTGTATCCACGGTCCATAGGGAGGATCCAAGGGCCTTGATGTGTACCCACAGCCCCAAGGGAGGATCCAAGGGCCTTGATGTGTGCCCACCCTCCGAAGGGAGGATCCAAGCTCCTTGATGTGTACCCACGGCCCCAAGGGAGGATCCAAGGGCCTTGATGTGTACCCACGGCCGCAAGGGAGGATCCAAAGGCCTTAATGTGTACCCACGGCCCAAAGGTAGGATCCAAGGGGCTGGATGTGTACCCATGGCGCCAAGGGAGGATCCAAGTGCCTTGATGTGTACCCACGGCCCAAATGAAGGATCCAAGCGCCTTGATGTGTACCCATGGCCCCAAGGGAGGATCCAAGGGCCTTGATGTGTACCCACAGCCCCAAGGGAGGATCCAAGGGCCTTGATGTGTACCCACGGCCCCAACGGAGGATCCAAGAGCGTGGATGTGTACCCACGGCCCCAAGGAAGGATCCCAGGGCCTTGATGTGTACCCACGGCCCCAAGGAAGGATCCAAGGGCCTTGATTTGTATCCACGGCCCCAAGGGAGGATCCAAGGGCCTTGATGTGTACCCACGGCCCCAACGGAGGATCCAAGAGAATTGATGTGTACCCACGGCCCCAAGGGAGGATCCAAGGGGCTTGATCCGTAACCACGGCGCCAAGGGAGGATCCAAGGGCCTTGATGTGTACCCACGGCCCAAAGGGAAGATCCAAAGGCCTTGATGTGTATGCAGGGTCCATAGGTAGGATCCAAGCGTCTTGATGTGTACCCACAGCCCCAAGGGAGGATCCAAGGGGCTGGATGTGTACCCATGGCGCCAAGGGAGGATCCAAGGGCCTTGATGTGTACCCAGGGCCCAAATGAAGGATCCAAGCGCCTTGATGTGTACCCACGGCCCCAAGGGAGGATCCGAGGGCCTTGATGTGTACCCAGGGCCCAAATGAAGGATCCAAGCGCCTTGATGTGTACCCACAGCCCCAAGGGAGGATCCAAGAGCGTGGATGTGTACCCACGGCCCCAAGGAAGGATCCAAGGGCCTTCATTTGTATCCATGGCCCCAAGGGAGGATCCAAGGGCCTTGATGTGTACCCACGGCCCCAACGGAGGATCCAAGAGAATTCATGTGTACCCACGGCCCAGAGGCAGGATCCAAGGGGCTTGATGTGTAACCACGGCCCCAAGGGAGGATCCAAGGGCCTTGATGTGTATCCACGGCCCCAAGGGAGGATCCAAGGGCCTTGATGTGTACCAACGGCCCCAACGGAGGATCCAAGAGAATTAATGTGTACCCACGACCCCAAGGGAGGATCCAAGGGTGTTGATGTGTACCCACGGCGCCAAGGGAGGATCCAAAGGCCTTGATATGTACCCATGGCCCCAAGGGAGGATCCAAGGGTCTTGATGTGTACCCACGGCGCAAATGGAGGATCCAAGGGCCTTGATGTGTACCCACGGCCCCAAGGTAGGATCCAAGGGTCTTGATGTGTACCCACGGCGCCAAGGGAGGATCCAAAGGCCTTGATGTGTATCCACGGCCCAAAGGGCTGATCCAAGGGCCTTGATGTGTACCCACAGCCCCAAGGGAGGATCCAAGGGCCTTGATGTGTGCCCACCCTCCGAAGGGAGGATCCAAGCTCCTTGATGTGTACCCACGGCCCCAAGGGAGGATCCAAGGGCCTTGATGTGTACCCACGGCCACAAGGGAGGATCCAAAGGGCTTCATGTGTACCCACGGCCCCGAGGCAAGATCCAAAGGCCTTGATGTGTACCCACGGTCCATAGGGAGGATCCAAGGGCCTTGATGTGTACCCACGGCCGCAAGGGAGGATCCAAGCGTCTTGATGTGTACCCACAGCCCCAAGGGAGGATCCAAAGCCCTTGATGTGTACCCACGGCCCAAATGAAGGATCCAAGCGCCTTGATGTGTACCCACGGCCCCAAGGGAGGATCCAAGGGTCTTGATGTGTACCGGCGGCCCCAAGGGAGGATCCAAGGGCCTTGATGTGTACCCACGGCCCCAACGAAGGATCCAAGAGCGCGGATGTGTACCCACGGCCCCAAGGAAGGATCCCAGGGCCTTGATGTGTACCCACGGCCCCAAGGAAGGATCCAAGGGCTCTTGATTTGTATCCACGGCCCCAAGGGAGGATCCAAGCGCCTTGATGTGTACCCACGGCCCCAAGGGAGGATCCAAGGGCCTTGATGTGTACCCACGGCCACAAGGGAGGATCCACAGGGCTTCATGTGTACCCACGGCCCCAAGGCAAGATCCAAAGGCCTTGATGTGTATCCACGGTCCATAGGGAGGAGCCAAGGGCCTTGATGTGTACCCACAGCGCCAAGGGAGGATCCAAGCGTCTTGATGTGTACCCACAGCCCCAAGGGAGGATCCAAAGGCCTTGATGTGTACCCACGGCCCCAAGGTAGGTTCCAAGGGCCTTGATGTGTACCCACGGCCACAAGGTAGGATCCAAGGGGCTGGATGTGTACCCATGGCGCCAAGGGAGGATCCAAGGGCCTTGATGTGTACCCACGGCCCAAATGAAGGATCCAAGCGCCTTGATGTGTACCCACGGCCCCAAGGGGGGATCCAAGGGTCTTGATGTGTACCCACGGCCGCAAGGGAGGATCCAAGGGCCTTGATGTGTACCGACGGCCCCAACGGAGGATCCAAGGGTCTTGATGTGTACCCACGGCCCCAGGGAAGGATCCCAGGGCCTTGACGTGTACCCACGGCCCCAAGGAAGGATCCAAGGGCTCTTGATTTGTATCCACGGCCCCAAGGGAGGATCCAAACGCCTTGATGTGTACCCACGGCCCCAACGGAGGATCCAAGAGAATTGATGTGTACCCACGGCCCCAAGGGAGGATCCAAGGGGCTTGATGTGTACCCACAGCCCCAAGGGAGGATTCGAAGGCCTTGAGGTGTACCCATGGCCCCAAGGTAGGACCCCAAGGCCTTGATGTGTACCCACGGCCCCAAGGAAGGATCTAGGGGCCTTGTTATGTATCCACGGCCCCAAGGGAGGATCCAAAAGCCTTCATGTGTGCCCACGGCCCCGAGGGAGGATCCAAAGGCCTTGATGTGTATCCACGGCCCAAAGAGCGGATCCAAGGACCTTCTTGTGTGCCCACCCTCCGAAGGAAGGATCCAAGGGCCTTGATGTGTACCAACGGCCCCAAGGGAGGATCCAAGGGCCTTGATGTGTACCCACGGCCACAAGGGAGGATCCAAGGGCCTTGATGTGTACCCACGGCGCCAAGGGAGGATCCAAGGGTTTTGATGTGTACCCACGGCCCCAAGGGAGGATCCAAGGGTCTTGATGTGTACCCACGGGGCCAAGGGAGGATCCAGGGGCCTTGATGTGTACCCACGGCCCCAAGGTAGGATCCAAGGGTCTTGATGTGTACCCACGGCCCCAAGGGAGGATCCAAGGGTCTTGATGTGTACCCACGGGGCCAAGGGAGGATCCAAGGGTCTTGATGTGTACCCACGGCCCCAAGGGAGGATCCAAGGGTTTTGATGTGTACCCACGGGGCCAAGGGAGGATCTAGGGGCCTTGATGTGTACCCACGGCCCCAAGGTAGGATCCAAGGGTCTTGATGTGTACCCACGGCCCCAAGGGAGGATCCAAGGGTCTTGATGTGTACCCACGGGGCCAAGGGAGGATGCAAGGGCCTTGATGTGTACCCACAGCCCCAAGGGAGGATCCAAGGGTTTTGATGTGTACCCACAGCCCAAATGAAGGATCCAAGGGCCTTCATGTGTACCCACTGCCCCAAGGTAGGATCCAAGGGTCTTGATGTGTACCCACGGCGCCAAGGGAGGATCCAAAGGCCTTGATGGGTATCCACGGCCCAAAGGGCGGATCCAAGGGCCTTGATGTGTGCCCACCCTCCGAAGGGAGGATCCAAGCGCCTTGATGTGTACCCACGGCCCCAAGGGAGGATCCAAGGCCCTTGATGTGTACCCACCGCCACAAGGGAGGATCTAGAGGGCTTGATGTGTACCCAGGGCCGCAAGGGAGGATCCAAGGGTGTTGATGTGTAACCACGGTGCCAAGGGAGGATTCAAAGGCCTTGATATGTACCCACGGCCGAAATGGAGGATCCAAGGGCCTTGATGTGTACCCAGGGCCCCAATGGATGATCCAAGGGCCTTGATGTGTACCCGGAGATCCAAGGGAGGATCCAAAAACCTTGATGTGTACCCACAGCCCCAACGGAGGATCCAAGAGCATTGATGTGTACCCACGGCCCCAAGGAAGAATCCAAAGGCCTTGAGGTGTACCCACGGCCCTAAGGTAGGATCCCAAGGCCTTGATGTGAATCCAGAGCCCAAGGGAGGATCCAGAGGCCTTGATGTGTACCAACGGCCCCAAGGGAGGATCCAAGGGCCTTGATGTGTACCCACAGCCCCAAGGGAGGATTCAAAGGCCGTGAGGTGTACCCACAGCCGCAAGGGAGGATTCGAAGGCCTTGATGTGTACCCACGGCCCCAAGGTAGGATGCAAGGGCCTGAATGTGTACCCACGGCCCCAAGGAAGGATCCAGGGGCCTTGATTTGTACCCAGGGCCCCAAGGGAGGATCCAAAAGCCTTCATGTGTGCCCACGGCCCCGAGGGAGGATCCAAGGGTCTTGATGTGTACCCACGGCCCCAAAGGAGGATCCAAAGGCCTTGATGGGTATCCACGGCCCAAAGGGCGGATCCAAGGGCCTTGATGTGTGCCCACCCTCCGAAGGGAGGATCCAAGGGCCTTGATGTGTAGCCAATGCCCTCATGGGGGATCCAAGGGCCTTGATGTGTACCCACGGCCCCAAGGGAGGATCCAAAGGCCTTGATGTGTACCCACGGCCCCAAGGTAGGATGCAAGGGTCTTGATGTGTACGCACGGCCCCAAGGGAGGATCCAAGGGTCTTGATGTGTACCCACGTGGCCAAGGGAGGATCCAAGGGCCTTGATGTGTACCCACGGCCCAAATGAAGGATCCAAGGGCCTTGATGTGTACCAACTGCCCCAAGGTAGGATCCAAGGGTCTTGATGTGTACCGACGGCGCCAAGGGAGGATCCAAAGGCCTTGATGTGTATCCACGGCCCAAAGGGCGGATCCAAGGGCCTTGATGTGTGCCCACCCTCCGAAGGGAGGATCCAAGGGCCTTGATGTGTACCCACGGCCACAAGGGAGGATCCAGAGGGCTTGATGTGCACCCAAGGCCGCAAGGAAGGATCCAAGGGTGTTGATGTGTAACCACGGCGCCAAGGGAGGATCCAAAGGCCTTGATGTGTACCCAGAGATCCTAGGGAGGATCCAAAGGCCTTGATGTGTACCCACGGCCCCAACGGAGGATCCAAGAGCGTTGATGTGTACCCACGGCCCCAAGGGAGGATCCAAAGGCCTTGATGTGAATCCACGGCCCAAGGGAGGATCCAAGGGCCTTGATGTGTACCCACAGCCCCAAGGGAGGATTCAAAGGCCTTGATGCGTACCCACGGCCCCAAGGTAGGATGCAAGGGCCTTGATGTGTATCCACAGCCCCAAGGGAGGATCCAAAGGCCTTGATGTGTACCTGGGGCCCCAAGGGAGGATCCAAGAGCGTGGATGTGTACCCACGGCCTCAAGGGATGATTTAAAGGCCTTGAGGTGTACCCATGGCCCCAAGGGAGGATCCCAAGGCATTGATGTGTATCCAGAGCCCCAAGGGAGGAAGGTCTTGATGTGTAGCCACTGCCCTCATGGAGGATCCAAGGGCCTTGATGTGTACCCACGGCGCCCAGGGAGGATCCAAAGGGCTTGATGTGTACCCACGGCCCCAAGGGAGGATCCAAGGGCCTTGATGTGTACCCACGGAGCCAAGGGAAGATCCAAAGGCCTTGATGTGTATCCACGGCCCCAAGGGAGGATCCAAGGGTCTTGACATGTACCCACGGCGCCAAGGGAGGATCCAAAGGGCTTGATCCGTATCCACGGCCCCAGTGGAGGATCCAAGCGCCTTGATGTGTACCCACGGCCAGGGATCCAAGGGGCTTGATGTGTACCCACGGCCCTAGGAGAGGATCCAAAGGCCTTGATGTGTAGCCACGGCACCAAGGGAGGATCCAAGGGCCTTGATGTGTACCCACGGCACCAAGGGAAGATCCAAAGGCCTTGATGTGTACCCACGGCCCCATGGGAGGATCCAAGGGTCTTGACGTGTACCCACGGCCCCAAGGGAGGATCTAAAGGCCTTGATCCGTATCCACGGCCCCAAGGGAGGATCCAAGGGCCTTGATGTGTACGCACAGCCCCAACGGAGGATCCAAGGGTCTTGATGTGTACCCACGGCCCCAAGGGAGGATCCAAGGGCCTTGATGTGTACCCACGGGCCCAAGGGAGGATCCAAAGGGCTTGATGTGTACCCACAGCACCAAGGGAGGACCCAAGGGCCTTGATGTGTACCCACGGCCCCAAGGGAGGATCCAAGGGCCTTGATGTGTACCTAGGGCCCCAAGGGAGACTTCAAGGGCCTTGATGTGTACCCACGGCGCCAAGGGACAATCTAAAGGCCTTGATGTGTACCCATGGCTCCAAGGTAGCATCCAAGGGCCTGGATGTGTACCCACGGCCCCAAGGGCGGATCCAAGGGCCTTGATGTGTACCAAGGGCCCCAAGGGAGGATCCAAGGGTCTTGATGTGTACCCACGGCGCCAAGGGAGGATCCAAAGGCCTTGATGTGTACCCACGGCGCCAAGGAAGCATCCAAGCGCCTTGATGTGTACCCACGGCCCCAAGGTAGGATTTAAGGGGCTTGATGTGTACTCACGACCCCCAGGGGAGGAACTGAGGGCCTTGATGTGTACCCACGGCCCAAATATAGGATCCAAAGGCCTTGACGTGTATCCACGGCCCAAATGGAGGATCCAAGGGCCTTGATGTGTACCCACGGCGCCCAGGGAGGATCCAAAGGCCTTGATGTGTACCGACGGCCCCAAGGTAGGATCCAAAGCTCTTGATGTGTATCCACGGCCCCAACGGAGGATTCGAAGGCCTTGATGTGTATCCACGGCCCCAAGGGAGGATCCAAGGGCCTTGATGTGTACCCACGGCCCCAAGGGAGGATCCAAAGGCCTTGATGTGTATCCACGGCCCCAAGGGAGGATCCACAGGTATTGATGTGTACCCACGGCCCCAAGGGAGGAATCAAAGGCCTTGATGTGTATCCACAGCCCCAAGGGAGGATCCAAAGTCCTTGATGTGTACCCACGGCCCCAAGGGAGGATCCAAGAGCGTGGATGTGTACCCACGGCCCCAAGGTAGGATCCAAGGGCCTTGATGTGTACCCATGGCCCCAAGGGAGGATCCAAAGGTCTTGATGTGTAGCCACGGCTCCAACGGAGGATCCAAGAGCGTGGATGTGTACCCACAACCCCAAGGGAGGATCCAAAGGCCTTGATATGTACCCACGGCCGAAATGGAGGATCCAAGGGCCTTGATGTGTACCCAGGGCCCCAATGGATGATCCAAGGGCCTTGATGTGTACCCGGAGATCCAAGGGAGGATCCAAAAACCTTGATGTGTACCCACGGCCCCAACGGAGGATCCAAGAGCGTTGATGTGTACCCACGGCCCCAAGGAAGAATCCAAAGGCCTTGAGGTGTACCCACGGCCCTAAGGTAGGATCCCAAGGCCTTGATGTGAATCCAGAGCCCAAGGGAGGATCCAGAGGCCTTGATGTGTACCAACGGCCCCAAGGGAGGATCCAAGGGCCTTGATGTGTACCCACAGCCCCAAGGGAGGATTCAAAGGCCTTGAAGTGTACCCACAGCCGCAAGGGAGGATTCGAAGGCCTTGATGTGTACCCACGGCCCCAAGGTAGGATGCAAGGGCCTGGGTGTTTACCCACGGCCCCAAGGAAGGATCCAGGGGCCTTGATTTGTACCCAGGGCCCCAAGGGAGGATCCAAAAGCCTTCATGTGTGCCCACGGCCCCGAGGGAGGATCCAAGGGTCTTGATGTGTACCCACGGCCCCAAGGGAGGATCCAAAGGCCTTGATGGGTATCCACGGCCCAAAGGGCGGATCCAAGGGCCTTGATGTGTGCCCACCCTCCGAAGGGAGGATCCAAGGGCCTTGATGTGTAGCCAATGCCCTCATGGGGGATCCAAGGGCCTTGATGTGTACCCACGGCCCCAAGGGAGGATCCAAGCGTCTTAATGTGTACCCACGGCGCCAAGGGAGGATCCAAAGGCCTTGATGTGTACCCACGGCCCCAAGGTAGGATGCAAGGGTCTTGATGTGTACGCACGGCCCCAAGGGAGGATCCAAGGGTCTTGATGTGTACCCACGTGGCCAAGGGAGGATCCAAGGGCCTTGATGTGTACCCACGGCCCAAATGTAGGATCCAAGGGCCTTGATGTGTACCCACTGCCCCAAGGTAGGATCCAAGGGTCTTGATGTGTACCGACGGCGCCAAGGGAGGATCCAAAGGCCTTGATGTGTATCCACGGCCCCAAGGGAGGATCCAAGGGTCTTGATGTGTACCCACGTGGCCAAGGGAGGATCCAAGGGCCTTGATGTGTACCCACGGCCCAAATGAAGGATCCAAGGGCCTTGATGTGTACCCACTGCCCCAAGGTAGGATCCAAGGGTCTTGATGTGTACCCACGGCGCCAAGGGAGGATCCAAAGGCCTTGATGTGTATCCACGGCCCAAAGGGAGGATCCAAGCGCCTTGATGTGTACGCACGGCCCCAAGGGAGGATCCAAGGGCCTTGATGTGTACCCACGGCCACAAGGGAGGATCTAGAGGGCTTGATGTGTACCCAAGGCCGCAAGGAAGGATCCAAGGGTGTTGATGTGTAACCACGGCGCCAAGGGAGGATCCAAAGGCCTTGATGTGTACCCATAGATCCTAGGGAGGATCCAAAGGCCTTGATGTGTACCCACGGCCCCAACGGAGGATCCAAGAGCGTTGATGTGTACCCACGGCCCCAAGGGAGGATCCAAAGGCCTTGATGTGAATCCACGGCCCAAGGAAGGATCCAAAGGCCTTGATGTGTACCCGGGGCCCCAAGGGAGGATCCAAGAGCGTCGATGTGTACCCACGGCCTCAAGGGATGATTTAAAGGCCTTGAGGTGTACCCATGGCCCCAAGGGAGGATCCCAAGGCATTGATGTGTATGCAGAGCCCCAACAGAGGAAGGGCCTTGATGTGTAGCCACGGCCCCAAGGGAGGATCCAAGGGCCTTGATGTGTACCCACGGCGCCAAGGGACAATCCAAAGGCCTTGATGTGTACCCATGGCTCCAAGGTAGGATCCAAGGGCCTGGATGTGTACCCACGGCCCCAAGGGCGGATCCAAGGGCCTTGATGTGTACCAAGGGCCCCAAGGGAGGATCCAAGGGTCTTGATGTGTACCCACGGCGCCAAGGGAGGATCCAAAGGCCTTGATGTGTACCCACGGCGCCAAGAAAGCATCCAAGCGCCTTGATGTGTACCCACGGCCCCAAGGTAGGATTTAAGGGGCTTGATGTGTACTCACGACCCCAAGGGGGGGAACTGAGGGCCTTGATGTGTACCCACGGCCCAAATATAGGATCCAAAGGCCTTGACGTGTATCCACGGCCCAAATGGAGGATCCAAGGGTATTGATGTGTACCCACGGCCCCATGGGAGGATCCAAGGGCCTTGATGTGTACCCACGGCCCCAAGGCAGGATCCAAAGGTCTTGATGTGTAGCCATTGCCCCAATGGAGGATCCAAGGGCCTTGATGTGAATCCACAGCCACAAGGGAGGATCCAAGGGCCTTGATGTGTACCCACGGCGCCAAGGGAGGATCCAAAGGCCTTGATGTGTATCCACGGCCCCAAGGGAGGATCCAAGGGTCTTGACGTGTACCCACAGCCCCAAGGGAGGATCCAAAGGCCTTGATGTGCATCCACGGCCCCAAGGGAGGATCCAAGGGCCTTGATGTGTACCCACGGCCCCAAGGGAGGATCCAAGGGCCTTGATGTGTACCGACGGCCCCAAGGTAGGATCCCAAGCTCTTGATGTGTATCCACGGCCCCAACGGAGGATTCGAAGGTCTTGATGTGTATCCACGGCCCCAAGGGAGGATCCAAGGGCCTTGATGTGTACCCACTCCCAAGGGAGGATCCAAAGGCCTTGATGTGTATCCACAGCCCCAAGGGAGGATCCAAGAGCGTGGATGTGTACCCACGGCCCCAAGGTAGGATCCAAGGGCCTTGATGTGTACCCATGGCCCCAAGGGAGGATCCAAAGGTCTTGATGTGTAGCCACGGCTCCAACGGAGGATCCAAGAGCGTGGATGTGTACCCACGGCCCCAAGGAAGGATCCAAAGGCCTTGATGTGTACCCACGGCCCCAAGGGAGGATCCAAGGGCCTTGATGTGTACCCACGGCCACAAGGGAGGATCCAGGGGGCTTGATGTGTACCCAAGGCCGCAAGGGAGGATCCAAGGGTGTTGATGTGTAACCACGGCGCCAAGGGAGGATCCAAAGGCCTTGATATGTACCCACGGCCGAAATGGAGGATCCAAGGGCCTTGATGTGTACCCAGGGCCCCAAGGGATGATCCAAGGGCCTTGATGTGTACCCAGAGATCCTAGGGAGGATCCAAAGGCCTTGATGTGTACCCACGGCCCCAACGGAGGATCCAAGAGCGTTGATGTGTACCCACGGCCCCAAGGGAGGATCCAAAGGCCTTGATGTGAATCCACGGCCCAAGGGAGGATCCAAGGGCCTTGATGTGTACCCACGGCGCCCAGGGAGGATCCAAAGGCCTTGATGTGTATCCACGGCCCCAAGGGAGGATCCAAGGGTCTTGACGTGTACCCACAGCCCCAAGGGAGGATCCAAAGGCCTTGATGTGTATCCACGGCCCCAAGGGAGGATCCAAGGGCCTTGATGTGTACCCACGGCCCCAAGGGAGGATCCAAGGGCCTTGATGTGTACCCACGGCGCCCAGGGAGGATCCAAAGGCCTTGATGTGTACCGACGGCCCCAAGGTAGGATCCAAAGCTCTTGATGTGTATCCACGGCCCCAACAGAGGATTCGAAGGCCTTGATGTGTATCCACGGCCCCAAGGGAGGATCCAAGGGCCTTGATGTGTACCCACGGCCCCAAGGGAGGATCCAAAGGCCTTGATGTGTATCCACGGCCCCAAGGGAGGATCCAAGGGTATTGATGTGTACCCACGGCCCCAAGGGAGGAATCAAAGGCCTTGATGTGTATCCACAGCCCCAAGGGAGGATCCAAAGTCCTTGATGTGTACCCACGCCCCCAAGGGAGGATCCAAGAGCGTGGATGTGTACCCAGGGCCCCAAGGTAGGATCCAAGGGCCTTGATGTGTATCCACGTCCCCAAGGGAGGATCCAAAGGTCTTGATGTGTAGCCACGGCTCCAACGGAGGATCCAAGAGCGTGGATGTGTACCCACGGCCCCAAGGGAGGATCCAAAGGCCTTGATGTGTACCCACGGCCCCAAGGGAGGATCCAAGGGCCTTGATGTGTACCCACGGCCACAAGGGAGGATCCAGAGGGCTTGATGTGTACCCAAGGCCGCAAGGGAGGATCCAAGGGTGTTGATGTGTAACCACGGCGCCAAGGGAGGATCCAAAGGCCTTGATATGTACCCACGGCCGAAATGCAGGATCCAAGGGCCTTGATGTGTACCCAGGGCCCCAAGGGATGATCCAAGGGCCTTGATGTGTACCCAGAGATCCTAGGGAGGATCCAAAGGCCTTGATGTGTACCCACGGCCCCAACGGAGGATCCAAGAGCATTGATGTGTACCCACGGCCCCAAGGGAGGATCCAAAGGCCTTGATGTGAATCCACGGCCCAAGGGAGGATCCAAGGGCCTTGATGTGTACCCACAGCCCCAAGGGAGGATTCAAAGGCCTTGATGCGTACCCACGGCCCCAAGGTAGGATGCAAGGGCCTTGATGTGTATCCACAGCCCCAAGGGAGGATCCAAAGGCCTTGATGTGTACCCGGGGCCCCAAGGGAGGATCCAAGAGCGTGGATGTGTACCCACGGCCTCAAGGGATGATTTAAAGGCCTTGAGGTGTACCCATGGCCCCAAGGGAGGATCCCAAGGCATTGATGTGTATCCAAGGGCTCCAAAAGAGGAAGGTCTTGATGTGTAGCCACTGCCCTCATGGAGAATCCAAGGGCCTTGATGTGTACCCACGGCGCCCAGGGAGGATCCAAAGGGCTTGATGTGTACCCACGGCCCCAAGGGAGGATCCAAGGGCCTTGATGTGTACCCACGGAGCCAAGAGAAGATCCAAAGGCCTTGATGTGTATCCACGGCCCCAAGGGAGGATCCAAGCGCCTTGATGTGTACCCACGGCCAGGGATCCAAGGGGCTTGATGTGTACCCACGGCCCTAGGAGAGGATCCAAAGGCCTTGATGTGTACCCACGGCACCAAGGGAGGATCCAAGGGCCTTGATGTGTACCCACGGCACCAAGGGAAGATCCAAAGGCCTTGATGTGTACCCACGGCCCCATGGGAGGATCCAAGGGTCTTGACGTGTACCCACGGCCCCAAGGAAGGATCTAAAGGCCTCGATCCGTATCCACGGCCCCAAGGGAGGATCCAAGGGTCTTGACGTGTACCCACAGCCCCAAGGGAGGATCCAAAGGCCTTGATGTGTATCCACGGCCCCAAGGGAGGATCCAAGGGCCTTGATGTGTACCCACGGCCCCAAGGGAGGATCCAAGGGCCTTGATGTGTACCCACGGCGCCCAGGGAGGATCCAAAGGCCTTGATGTGTACCGACGGCCCCAAGGTAGGATCCAAAGCTCTTGATGTGTATCCACGGCCCCAACAGAGGATTCGAAGGCCTTGATGTGTATCCACGGCCCCAAGGGAGGATCCAAGGGCCTTGATGTGTACCCACGGCCCCAAGGGAGGATCCAAAGGCCTTGATGTGTATCCACGGCCCCAAGGGAGGATCCAAGGGTATTGATGTGTACCCACGGCCCCAAGGGAGGAATCAAAGGCCTTGATGTGTATCCACAGCCCCAAGGGAGGATCCAAAGTCCTTGATGTGTACCCACGCCCCCAAGGGAGGATCCAAGAGCGTGGATGTGTACCCAGGGCCCCAAGGTAGGATCCAAGGGCCTTGATGTGTATCCACGACCCCAAGGGAGGATCCAAAGGTCTTGATGTGTAGCCACGGCTCCAACGGAGGATCCAAGAGCGTGGATGTGTACCCACGGCCCCAAGGGAGGATCCAAAGGCCTTGATGTGTACCCACGGCCCCAAGGGAGGATCCAAGGACCTTGATGTGTACCCACGGCCACAAGGGAGGATCCAGAGGGCTTGATGTGTACCCAAGGCCGCAAGGGAGGATCCAAGGGTGTTGATGTGTAACCACGGCGCCAAGGGAGGATCCAAAGGCCTTGATATGTACCCACGGCCGAAATGCAGGATCCAAGGGCCTTGATGTGTACCCAGGGCCCCAAGGGATGATCCAAGGGCCTTGATGTGTACCCAGAGGTCCTAGGGAGGATCCAAAGGCCTTGATGTGTACCCACGGCCCCAACGGAGGATCCAAGAGCGTTGATGTGTACCCACGGCCCCAAGGGAGGATCCAAAGGCCTTGATGTGAATCCACGGCCCAAGGGAGGATCCAAGGGCCTTGATGTGTACCCACAGCCCCAAGGGAGGATTCAAAGGCCTTGATGCGTACCCACGGCCCCAAGGTAGGATGCAAGGGCCTTGATGTGTATCCACAGCCCCAAGGGAGGATCCAAAGGCCTTGATGTGTACCCAGGGCCCCAAGGGAGGATCCAAGGGCGTGGATGTGTACCCACGGCCCCAAGGGAGGATCCAAAGGCCTTGATGTGTATCCACGGCCCCAAGGGAGGATCCAAGGGTATTGATGTGTACCCACGGCCCCAAGGGAGGAATCAAAGGCCTTGATGTGTATCCACAGCCCCAAGGGAGGATCCAAAGTCCTTGATGTGTACCCACGCCCCCAAGGGAGGATCCAAGAGCGTGGATGTGTACCCAGGGCCCCAAGGTAGGATCCAAGGGCCTTGATGTGTATCCACGGCCCCAAGGGAGGATCCAAAGGTCTTGATGTGTAGCCACGGCTCCAACGGAGGATCCAAGAGCGTGGATGTGTACCCACGGCCCCAAGGGAGGATCCAAAGGCCTTGATGTGTACCCACGGCCCCAAGGGAGGATCCAAGGGCCTTGATGTGTACCCACGGCCACAAGGGAGGATCCAAAGGGCTTGATGTGTACCCAAGGCCGCATGGGAGGATCCAAGGGTGTTGATGTGTAACCACGGCGCCAAGGGAGGATCCAAAGGCCTTGATATGTACCCACGGCCGAAATGCAGGATCCAAGGGCCTTGATGTGTACCCAGGGCCCCAAGGGATGATCCAAGGGCCTTGATGTGTACCCAGAGATCCTAGGGAGGATCCAAAGGCCTTGATGTGTACCCACGGCCCCAACGGAGGATCCAAGAGCGTTGATGTGTACCCACGGCCCCAAGGGAGGATCCAAAGGCCTTGATGTGAATCCACGGCCCAAGGAAGGATCCAAGGGCCTTGATGTGTACCCACAGCCCCAAGGGAGGATTCAAAGGCCTTGATGCGTACCCACGGCCCCAAGGTAGGATGCAAGGGCCTTGATGTGTATCCACAGCCCCAAGGGAGGATCCAAAGGCCTTGATGTGTACCCGGGGCCCCAAGGGAGGATCCAAGAGCGTGGATGTGTACCCACGGCCTCAAGGGATGATTTAAAGGCCTTGAGGTGTACCCATGGCCCCAAGGGAGGATCCCAAGGCATTGATGTGTATCCAAGGGCTCCAAAAGAGGAAGGTCTTGATGTGTAGCCACTGCCCTCATGGAGGATCCAAGGGCCTTGATGTGTACCCACGGCGCCCAGGGAGGATCCAAAGGGCTTGATGTGTACCCACGGCCCCAAGGGAGGATCCAAGGGCCTTGATGTGTACCCACGGAGCCAAGAGAAGATCCAAAGGCCTTGATGTGTACCCACGGCACCAAGGGAGGATCCAAGCGCCTTGATGTGTACCCACGGCCAGGGATCCAAGGGGCTTGATGTGTACCCACGGCCCTAGGAGAGGATCCAAAGGCCTTGATGTGTACCCACGGCACCAAGGGAGGATCCAAGGGCCTTGATGTGTACCCACGGCACCAAGGGAAGATCCAAAGGCCTTGATGTGTACCCACGGCCCCATGGGAGGATCCAAGGGTCTTGACGTGTACCCACGGCCCCAAGGAAGGATCTAAAGGCCTCGAACCGTATCCACGGCCCCAAGGGAGGATCCAAGGGTCTTGACGTGTACCCACAGCCCCAAGGGAGGATCCAAAGGCCTTGATGTGTATCCACGGCCCCAAGGGAGGATCCAAGGGCCTTGATGTGTACCCACGGCCCCAAGGGAGGATCCAAGGGCCTTGATGTGTACCCACGGCCCCAAGGGAGGAATCAAAGGCCTTGATGTGTATCCACAGCCCCAAGGGAGGATCCAAAGTCCTTGATGTGTACCCACGCCCCCAAGGGAGGATCCAAGAGCGTGGATGTGTACCCAGGGCCCCAAGGTAGGATCCAAGGGCCTTGATGTGTATCCAGGGCCCCAAGGGAGGATCCAAAGGTCTTGATGTGTAGCCACGGCTCCAACGGAGGATCCAAGAGCGTGGATGTGTACCCACGGCCCCAAGGGAGGATCCAAAGGCCTTGATGTGTACCCACGGCCCCAAGGGAGGATCCAAGGGCCTTGATGTGTACCCACGGCCACAAGGGAGGATCCAGAGGGCTTGATGTGTACCCAAGGCCGCAAGGGAGGATCCAAGGGTGTTGATGTGTAACCACGGCGCCAAGGGAGGATCCAAAGGCCTTGATATGTACCCACGGCCGAAATGCAGGATCCAAGGGCCTTGATGTGTACCCAGGGCCCCAAGGGATGATCCAAGGGCCTTGATGTGTACCCAGAGATCCTAGGGAGGATCCAAAGGCCTTGATGTGTACCCACGGCCCCAACGGAGGATCCAAGAGCGTTGATGTGTACCCACGGCCCCAAGGGAGGATCCAAAGGCCTTGATGTGAATCCACGGCCCAAGGGAGGATCCAAGGGCCTTGATGTGTACCCACAGCCCCAAGGGAGGATTCAAAGGCCTTGATGCGTACCCACGGCCCCAAGGTAGGATGCAAGGGCCTTGATGTGTATCCACAGCCCCAAGGGAGGATCCAAAGGCCTTGATGTGTACCCGGGGCCCCAAGGGAGGATCCAAGGGCGTGGATGTGTACCCACGGCCTCAAGGGATGATTTAAAGGCCTTGAGGTGTACCCATGGCCCCAAGGGAGGATCCCAAGGCATTGATGTGTATCCAAGGGCTCCAAAAGAGGAAGGTCTTGATGTGTAGCCACTGCCCTCATGGAGGATCCAAGGGCCTTGATGTGTACCCACGGCGCCCAGGGAGGATCCAAAGGGCTTGATGTGTACCCACGGCCCCAAGGGAGGATCCAAGGGCCTTCATGTGTACCCACGGAGCCAAGGGAAGATCCAAAGGCCTTGATGTGTATCCACGGCCCCAAGGGAGGATCCAAGCGCCTTGATGTGTACCCACGGCCAGGGATCCAAGGGGCTTGATGTGTACCCACGGCCCTAGGAGAGGATCCAAAGGCCTTGATGTGTACCCACGGCACCAAGGGAGGATCCAAGGGCCTTGATGTGTACCCACGGCACCAAGGGAAGATCCAAAGGCCTTGATGTGTACCCACGGCCCCATGGGAGGATCCAAGGGTCTTGACGTGTACCCACGGCCCCAAGGGAGGATCTAAAGGCCTTGATCCGTATCCACGGCCCCAAGGGAGGATCCAAGGGCCTTGATGTGTACGCACAGCCCCAACGGAGGATCCAAAGGTCTTGATGTGTACCCCCGGCCCCAAGGGAGGATCCAAGGGCCTTGATTTGTACCCACGGGCCCAAGGGAGGATCCAAAGGGCTTGATGTGTACCCACGGCACCAAGGGAGGACCCAAGGGCCTTGATGTGTACCCACGGCCCCAAGGGAGGATCCAAGGGCCTTGATGTGTGCCTAGGGCCCCAAGGGAGACTTCAAGGGCCTTGATGTGTACCCACGGCGCCAAGGGACAATCCAAAGGCCTTGATGTGTACCCATGGCTCCAAGGTAGGATCCAAGGGCCTGGATGTGTACCCACGGCCCCAAGGGCGGATCCAAGGGCCTTGATGTGTACCAAGGGCCCCAAGGGAGGATCCAAGGGTCTTGATGTGTACCCACGGCGCCAAGGGAGGATCCAAAGGCCTTGATGTGTACCCACGGCGCCAAGGAAGCATCCAAGCGCCTTGATGTGTACCCACGGCCCCAAGGTAGGATTTAAGGGGCTTGATGTGTACTCACGACCCCCAGGGGAGGAACTGAGGGCCTTGATGTGTACCCACGGCCCAAATATAGGATCCAAAGGCCTTGACGTGTATCCACGGCCCAAATGGAGGATCCAAGGGTATTGATGTGTACCCACGGCCCCATGGGAGGATCCAAGGGCCTTGATGTGTACCCACGGCCCCAAGGGAGGATTCAAAGGCCTTGATGCGTACCCACGGCCCCAAGGTAGGATGCAAGGGCCTTGATGTGTATCCACAGCCCCAAGGGAGGATCCAAAGGCCTTGATGTGAATCCACGGCCCAAGGGAGGATCCAAGGGCCTTGATGTGTACCCACAGCCCCAAGGGAGGATTCAAAGGCCTTGATGCGTACCCACGGCCCCAAGGTAGGATGCAAGGGCCTTGATGTGTACCCATAGCCCCAAGGGAGGATCCAAAGGCCTTGATGTGTACCCGGGGCCCCAAGGGAGGATCCAAGGGCGTGGATGTGTACCCACGGCCTCAAGGGATGATTTAAAGGCCTTGAGGTGTACCCATGGCCCCAAGGGAGGATCCCAAGGCATTGATGTGTATCCAGAGCCCCAAAAGAGGAAGGTCTTGATGTGTAGCCACTGCCCTCATGGAGGATCCAAGGGCCTTGATGTGTACCCACGGCGCCCAGGGAGGATCCAAAGGGCTTGATGTGTACCCACGGCCCCAAGGGAGGATCCAAGGGCCTTGATGTGTACCCACGGGCCCAAGGGAGGATCCAAAGGGCTTGATGTGTACCCACGGCACCAAGGGAGGACCCAAGGGCCTTGATGTGTACCCACGGCCCCAAGGGAGGATCCAAGGGCCTTGATGTGTACCTAGGGCCCCAAGGGAGACTTCAAGGGCCTTGATGTGTACCCACGGCGCCAAGGGACAATCCAAAGGCCTTGATGTGTACCCATGGCTCCAAGGTAGGATCCAAGGGCCTGGATGTGTACCCACGGCGCCAAGGGACAATCCAAAGGCCTTGATGTGTACCCATGGCTCCAAGGTAGCATCCAAGGGCCTGGATGTGTAGCCACGGCCCCAAGGGCGGATCCAAGGGCCTTGATGTGTACCAAGGGCCCCAAGGGAGGATCCAAGATTCTTGATGTGTACCCACGGCGCCAAGGGAGGATCCAAAGGCCTTGATGTGTACCCACGGCGCCAAGGAAGCATCCAAGCGCCTTGAAGTGTACCCACGGCCCCAAGGTAGGATTTAAGGGGCTTGATGTGTACTCACGACCCCCAGGGGAGGAACTGAGGGCCTTGATGTGTACCCACGGCCCAAATATAGGATCCAAGGGTCTTGACGTGTACCCACAGCCCCAAGGGAGGATCCAAGGGTATTGATGTGTACCCACGGCCCCAAGGGAGGATCCAAGGGCCTTGATGTGTACCCACGGGCCCAAGGGAGGATCCAAGGGCCTTGATGTGTGCCTAGGGCCCCAAGGGAGACTTCAAGGGCCTTGATGTGTACCCACGGCGCCAAGGGACAATCCAAAGGCCTTGATGTGTACCCATGGCTCCAAGGTAGGATCCAAGGGCGTGGATGTGTACCCACGGCCCCAAGGGCGGATCCAAGGGCCTTGATGTGTACCAAGGGCCCCAAGGGAGGATCCAAGGGTCTTGATGTGTACCCACGGCGCCAAGGGAGGATCCAAAGGCCTTGATGTGTACCCACGGCGCCAAGGAAGCATCCAAGCGCCTTGATGTGTACCCACGGCCCCAAGGTAGGATTTAAGGGGCTTGATGTGTACTCACGACCCCCAGGGGAGGAACTGAGGGCCTTGATGTGTACCCACGGCCCAAATATAGGATCCAAAGGCCTTGACGTGTATCCACGGCCCAAATGGAGGATCCAAGGGTATTGATGTGTACCCACGGCCCCATGGGAGGATCCAAGGGCCTTGATGTGTACCCACGGCCCCAAGGGAGGATTCAAAGGCCTTGATGCGTACCCACGGCCCCAAGGTAGGATGCAAGGGCCTTGATGTGTATCCACAGCCCCAAGGGAGGATCCAAAGGCCTTGATGTGAATCCACGGCCCAAGGGAGGATCCAAGGGCCTTGATGTGTACCCACAGCCCCAAGGGAGGATTCAAAGGCCTTGATGCGTACCCACGGCCCCAAGGTAGGATGCAAGGGCCTTGATGTGTACCCATAGCCCCAAGGGAGGATCCAAAGGCCTTGATGTGTACCCGGGGCCCCAAGGGAGGATCCAAGGGCGTGGATGTGTACCCACGGCCTCAAGGGATGATTTAAAGGCCTTGAGGTGTACCCATGGCCCCAAGGGAGGATCCCAAGGCATTGATGTGTATCCAGAGCCCCAAAAGAGGAAGGTCTTGATGTGTAGCCACTGCCCTCATGGAGGATCCAAGGGCCTTGATGTGTACCCACGGCGCCCAGGGAGGATCCAAAGGGCTTGATGTGTACCCACGGCCCCAAGGGAGGATCCAAGGGCCTTGATGTGTACCCACGGGCCCAAGGGAGGATCCAAAGGGCTTGATGTGTACCCACGGCACCAAGGGAGGACCCAAGGGCCTTGATGTGTACCCACGGCCCCAAGGGAGGATCCAAGGGCCTTGATGTGTACCTAGGGCCCCAAGGGAGACTTCAAGGGCCTTGATGTGTACCCACGGCGCCAAGGGACAATCCAAAGGCCTTGATGTGTACCCATGGCTCCAAGGTAGGATCCAAGGGCCTGGATGTGTACCCACGGCGCCAAGGGACAATCCAAAGGCCTTGATGTGTACCCATGGCTCCAAGGTAGCATCCAAGGGCCTGGATGTGTAGCCACGGCCCCAAGGGCGGATCCAAGGGCCTTGATGTGTACCAAGGGCCCCAAGGGAGGATCCAAGATTCTTGATGTGTACCCACGGCGCCAAGGGAGGATCCAAAGGCCTTGAGGTGTACCCACGGCGCCAAGGAAGCATCCAAGCGCCTTGATGTGTACCCACGGCCCCAAGGTAGGATTTAAGGGGCTTGATGTGTACTCACGACCCCCAGGGGAGGAACTGAGGGCCTTGATGTGTACCCACGGCCCAAATATAGGATCCAAGGGTCTTGACGTGTACCCAGAGCCCCAAGGGAGGATCCAAAGGCCTTGATGTGTATCCACGGCCCCAAGGGAGGATCCAAGGGCCTTGATGTGTACCCACGGCCCCAAGGGAGGATCCAAGGGCCTTGATGTGTACCCACGGCGCCCAGGGAGGATCCAAAGGCCTTGATGTGTACCGACGGCCCCAAGGTAGGATCCAAAGCTCTTGATGTGTATCCGCGGCCCCAACGGAGGATTCGAAGGCCTTGATGTGTATCCACGGCCCCAAGGGAGGATCCAAGGGCCTTGATGTGTACCCACGGCCCCAAGGGAGGATCCAAAGGCCTTGATGTGTATCCACGGCCCCAAGGGAGGATCCACGGGTATTGATGTGTACCCACGGCCCCAAGGGAGGAATCAAAGGCCTTGATGTGTATCCACAGCCCCAAGGGAGGATCCAAAGTCCTTGATGTGTACCCACGGCCCCAAGGGAGGATCCAAGAGCGTGGATGTGTACCCACGGCCCCAAGGTAGGATCCAAGGGCCTTGATGTGTAGCCACGGCTCCAACGGAGGATCCAAGAGCGTGGATGTGTACCCATGGCCCCAAGGGAGGATCCAAAGGCCTTGATGTGTACCCAAGGCCGCAAGGGAGGATCCAAGGGTGTTGATGTGTAACCACGGCGCCAAGGGAGGATCCAAAGGCCTTGATATGTACCCACGGCCGAAATGGAGGATCCAAGGGCCTTGATGTGTACCCAGGGCCCCAAGGGATGATCCAAGGGCCTTGATGTGTACCCAGAGATCCTAGGGAGGATCCAAAGGCCTTGATGTGTACCCACGGCCCCAACGGAGGATCCAAGAGCGTTGATGTGTACCCACGGCCCCAAGGGAGGATCCAAAGGCCTTGATGTGAATCCACGGCCCAAGGAAGGATCCAAGGGCCTTGATGTGTACCCACGGCGCCAAGGGAGGATCCAAAGGCCTTGATGTGTATCCACGGCCCCAAGGGAGGATCCAAGGGTCTTGACGTGTGCCCACGGCCCCAAGGGAGGATCCAAAGGCCTTGATGTGTATCCACGGCCCCAAGGGAGGATCCAAGGGCCTTGATGTGTACCCACGGCCCCAAGGGAGGATCCAAGGGCCTTGATGTGTACCCACGGCGCCCAGGGAGGATCCAAAGGCCTTGATGTGTACCGACGGCCCCAAGGTAAAATCCAAAGCTCTTGATGTGTATCCACGGCCCCAACAGAGGATTCGAAGGCCTTGATGTGTATCCACGGCCCCAAGGGAGGATCCAAGGGCCTTGATGTGTACCCACGGCCCCAAGGGAGGATCCAAAGGCCTTGATGTGTATCCACGGCCCCAAGGGAGGATCCAAGGGTCTTGACGTGTGCCCACGGCCCCAAGGGAGGATCCAAAGGCCTTGATGTGTATCCACGGCCCCAAGGGAGGATCCAAGGGCCTTGATGTGTACCCACGGCCCCAAGGGAGGATCCAAGGGCCTTGATGTGTACCCACGGCGCCCAGGGAGGATCCAAAGGCCTTGATGTGTACCGACGGCCCCAAGGTAAAATCCAAAGCTCTTGATGTGTATCCACGGCCCCAACAGAGGATTCGAAGGCCTTGATGTGTATCCACGGCCCCAAGGGAGGATCCAAGGGTATTGATGTGTACCCACGGCCCCAAGGGAGGAATCAAAGGCCTTGATGTGTATCCACAGCCCCAAGGGAGGAACCAAAGTCCTTGATGTGTACCCACGCCCCCAAGGGAGGATCCAAGAGCGTGGATGTGTACCCACGGCCCCAAGGTAGGATCCAAGGGCCTTGATGTGTATCCACGGCCCCAAGGGAGGATCCAAAGGTCTTGATGTGTAGCCACGGCTCCAACGGAGGATCCAAGAGCGTGGATGTGTACCCATGGCCCCAAGGGAGGATCCAAAGGCCTTGATGTGTACCCACGGCCCAAAGGGCGGATCCAAGGGCCTTAAGGGCCCCAAGGGAGGATCCAAGGGTCTTGATGTGTACCCACGGCGCCAAGGAAGCATCCAAGCGCCTTGATGTGTACCCACGCCCCCAAGGGAGGATCCAAGAGCGTGGATGTGTACCCACGGCCCCAAGGTAGGATCCAAGGGCCTTGATGTGTATCCACGGCCCCAAGGGAGGATCCAAAGGTCTTGATGTGTAGCCACGGCTCCAACGGAGGATCCAAGAGCGTGGATGTGTACCCATGGCCCCAAGGGAGGATCCAAAGGCCTTGATGTGTACCCACGGCCCAAAGGGCGGATCCAAGGGCCTTAAGGGCCCCAAGGGAGGATCCAAGGGTCTTGATGTGTACCCACGGCGCCAAGGAAGCATCCAAGCGCCTTGATGTGTACCCACGGCCCCAAGGTAGGATTTAAGGGGCTTGATGTGTACTCACGACCCCCAGGGGAGGAACTGAGGTCCTTGATGTGTACCCACGGCCCATATATAGGATCCAAAGGCCTTGACGTGTATCCACGGCCCAAATGGAGGATCCAAGGGTATTGATGTGTACCCATGGCCCCATGGGAGGATCCAAGGGCCTTGATGTGTACCCACGGCCCCAAGGCAGGATCCAAAGGTCTTGATGTGTAGCCATTGCCCCAATGGAGGATCCAAGGGCCTTGATGTGTACCCACGGCCACAAGGGAGGATCCAAGGGCCTTGATGTGTACCCACGGCGCCAAGGGAGGATCCAAAGGCCTTGATGTGTATCCACGGCCCCAAGGGAGGATCCAAGGGTCTTGACGTGTACCCACAGCCCCAAGGGAGGATCCAAAGGCCTTGATGTGTATCCACGGCCCCAAGGGAGGATCCAGGGGCCTTGATGTGTACCCACGGCACCAATGGAGGATCCAAGGGCCTTGATGTGTACCCACGGCGCCAAGGGAGGATCCAAAGGCCTTGATGTGTACCGACGGCCCCAAGGGAGGATCCAAAGCTCTTGATGTGTATCTACGGCCCCAACGGAGGATTCGAAGGCCTTGATGTGTATCCACGGCCCCAAGGGAGGATCCAAGGGCCTTGATGTGTACCCACGGCCCCAAGGGAGGATCCAAAAGCCTTGATGTGTATCCACGGCCCCAAGGGAGGATCCAAGGGTATTGATGTGTACCCACGGCCCCAAGGGAGGAATGAAAGGCTTTGATGTGTATCCACAGCCCCAAGGGAGGATCCCAAAGTCCTTGATGTGTACCCACGGCCCCAAGGGAGGATCCAAGAGCGTGGATGTGTACCCACGGCCCCAAGGTAGGATCCAAGGGCCTTGATGTGTATCCAGGGCCCCAAGGGAGGATCCAAAGGTCTTGATGTGTAGCCACGGCTCCAACGGAGGATCCAAGAGCGTGGATGTGTACCCACGGCCCCAAGGGAGGATCCAAAGGCCTTGATGTGTACCCACGGCCCCAAGGGAGGATCCAAAGGTCTTGATGTGTAGCCACTGCCCTAGGGTGATTTGCCGAACTCCGAGCGTTTTCCGCCGGTGTGTCACAGTCGCGTCGATTTCTCAAGATTCTTTTGGGATCTGTAGGATTTTTTTGGATAGATCTACAGATTGAGAGCCAGCTCTCGGTTGATGTAAAAAAATCCAGATTTGGTGGTAGGTACTGATAAGCTGCATCGGGTCTGGGAAGGACCAGGTCAAGTCCTTCAGCGCCTAGGCAGCAATACTTACTTGATAGCTACCGAACGAGGCGAAATGGCGCTAGACACTATGCGTCTCAAGCCTTACGTGGCCCCTGAGGAGGGTACTCCTCCTCTGCACTACTATACGGACCAGGATTTTCTGGTCGAGTCCGACAAGTACGTCATTGAGGACATTGTTTCTCATACGACGGTTGGACGAGGGCGCCGTAAGCACAAAGAGTGGGAGGTCAAGTGCAGGGGGTACCCAGAGACCGAATTTCAGCCCACTAGTGCATTCATGCACAATGTTAATGATCTCTGGTCCAAGTACAACAAGAAACATAAAATTGACCTCCAACTTAGCGACATTCGCCAAGTGCTGGCCTGTTTGGCGCCGAATTCTACATTGGATACGGAGTTTGAGGCCCGTCTGGTTATCCAGACTACGCAACGTACGGCCTGGGGGGCCTTGGTAGCTTCATTTAAGAATGATACACCTTTTTAGGAGTAGTTCACTACTTTGGGCTGAGTTTTGTGTGTCACCTGTTGTGTGTCTTGTTGCCCTTGTCATGCGCACGCATCACCTTCCCTGGCTATGTGCAGAATTTATAAAGCTTTACATAGCCATGCATGTTCAATCCAAGCTTGGTGCCCATTCGCAGCTTATTGGTCCACATTGTATTGGGATTCATCAAGACCACCAAGCGCTTTGGGAAATCGTGTGTGCCAAGATGCGGAACGAGGTCAACTTATCCGGTGCTCAGGCCATGGTCATGGTGGTGGGGTTGTGGCAACACGGGATACTACAGATCTTCATGGGTAAAGGCAAGCCTCCGTGCCATGTCATGCCCATGCCTATGGACTGGGTGGTGTTCTTCACACCCAATCTATGGCACGGAGTATGGAAGGCCAACCCTGAGGCAACGGGAGCACGGGCGAGCATCACCTGCCGTGGGTACCTCGCGCCAGAGTTCTTGAAGGACTCGGTGGTGACTCAGGAAGATGCGACGCACTTGTTTGAAGTCCCGGTTGATCTTGAAGGCCCGGGTGTCCAGGTCTTTACGCTGAGTGCCGGGTTCCTCATCGCCGTGTCCCCACGCCGACACCATCAGAAACACCACTTCTTTGAGGAGTGGAAGATGTCGTGGGATGTCTGGTCGGAGTCCCGTCATTGTCCTGGTGACCGTCGAGCGTGCCAAGCGGGCCCCCAGTTGAATTTCCGTGAAGGGGGCGTCTCAGGCAATGTGGCCATCCCGCCGGCCCTCGAGACCTCCATGGCAACGTCAATGTCATGGCCTCCGATGCGTGACTACCGGTTCTGGATCAACCAGGCGAACTATAACTGGTACCCGGGTGACGACCATGATTGGTACACAATGGTACCGTGGCACGTCCGGAAGCCCAATGCCAACAAGGCCCGGAAGAACCGTCGGGCCCGCCATGTGGAAGAAGGTGTAGGTATAGGGCTTTAGCCTACACTTGCGGTCTCAACCCTTCCTGGTAAAGTGTGTAGTGGCATAGTCTAATGATCTCGGCCCCTCCTTCGGGATTGTGAGTCCTGATCTCGTCGTATTTGCCAAATCTGCAGTCAGGAGGGTTGGGACATCAGAATTTCAGGACCAGGCAGATTTTTTGACCCTATATTCTGAATTTCAGGGCCAATCAGAATTTTGTTTTGGGCTCGCACTGAATTTATGAATTTCTGTTGGCCCGGTAGCTAAAACTGATGCACGGCGGACCTATTGTCTTGTCATTGTGATAGGATACCAATTTTCTGAATTTCTGCTTTGGGTGCGGCCCTTCTTGTGTGGCCCTACCGTCACGGTGGGGATCCCGAGGCTCGGCCCTTTGCGTCAATGTGGCCCTGCCGTAAGGATGTCATGATGGATCTGTTGTGCATCACACTTGAACTCCCTTTCTCATTCTTCAGGATCCAACAAGCATCAGAAATTTCAGTGACATGCCACAAAAAGTACCATGAATTTCTGAGGTATTGCATTGCTACCTTGTGAATCCTTCGCCCGTTCCTCCGGGAGTTCATGGCCTGGGGTTTGCGGGGTTCAAGCAGGCAGTTCAACCCCTTGCTTTGAAGCATGAGTGGTCCTGCTGCACCGCTTACGAGTGATGAGGGGCCTCAGCCGCTATTTCCCTCTCTCCATGTGTTTGGTAGCATGTTAACTTAGGGTTCATCACATTTGCAAACATGCCATACCCTGCTCTGCACCCTTTCGGCCCGTGTGTCGGAAATGCGTGGCCCTAGGCGGTGTAGGGCACATTACATTGCTCGACCCCTTCCTTATTAGGTTGTGTGGTCCTGTATTTGCTTTGGTAGGGTGACAACATTCGTTTTTGTGCAATCTCTCCTCCATATTTCTCCTCCACCCCCCTGAAATTGTCCTGAAATGTCCCGCAGTGAGGTTCCCCCCTTCCCATGGGTACAGGGGGCCCGTTTTGGTTACAGGGTAGCGAGAATGGGTCGGGATTGGTGCATTGGGTCCCAAGGGGCCAACAGAATTTTACGAAACTCAATTTTCATTTATTTTTGAATTTTTACAATATTCCTGGTCTGTCCCAGGGGTCCGGCCAGCCAGTCAGTCAAATTCCTCCTCCCCTCCCTTGTTGCCATGCCCATTCCCCTGCCCTTTGTCTTTGTCTTTGTTTTTTGTTGTTTGTGTTCGCCAGCCGTCGCATCCAGGTGTCCAATGCCCGAGGCCGGGGTCCGCGTGGCCGGATTTCAGCTCAATCCTTCCCCGAAGTCCGAAATTTAATTTTGCAAGTCTATGTTTCAACCCAGCTCGGACAGTTTGCAGTGCGTGTACCGTCTTGTCCACCAACGCCATGTCCGCGTGTACGCACGGTAAGCCACATGTCTCAGTGCGTGTACCGACTTCGTTGACATCGCCACACTCGCGTTAGCGCCGGTAAACAACGAGGGTCAGGGTCAGGGTAGGGTTCAAGCCCCCTCCCCGAGGCAATTTGGGCGTGACCGGTGACAGCCCCCCCCCCGCCTCACAACCCATAATGAAGCGGTACCCAGAACCTATGGCCCATGGCCCGGAGGCCTGTGAGCCGTCACACCCGTGCGCAAGCCGTTGACACCGGCTGTCAGCGGGATATCCCTGTACTCTAACCCGCGAAATCTGGAATCCGATTTCTAACCAATAAATCGATTTAGAAGTACCATAACTTTATTGTCTTAGGCGATTTTCAGTCGGAAATCGGTGAAATACCCGATTTCTACCGCGATTTCTAATTGTCGTGAAATCGCCGCCTGATGTCGCCTGTTCGCGCGCTTTTGTTGCTTCTCCGTGGCGAGTTTTGTGAGGGATTTTTCTCGAGTACCTTTGAGGTTCTAAGAGAACTTAAAGGCTGAATCTAGAGGGTTTTTAATGTACTTTCATCTGGTGTGTTCACCCGAATTTTTAGCCGTTGCGTCTTCGAGAAAATCAACGCGCAAGCTTTTCCGTCGATCGCTCAAACTCATGGTTCTCAAAGACGATGAGTTCGGACAGAACCCTACATTCCCCCCCTATGCCTTTCATCCATGGCCCTTTCACGCGGGCATATCATTTTGTATAGGGAAGCGGGCAATGGCGATGTTTTAGGCAGCCTATGGGTCTCGCAAACCCAAGTCGTTTGTGTGCGCAAACGCTAACTTTGTGGCCTTGTGAGCATGAACGTTAATAACTGAACACAATGCTCACAAGACCAAAAGCCGCAGGCCATTTTCGTTTTTCGAGCCAACTCAACGATGGCTCCACGCAATTCAATGCGTACCAAAACTCTATTTTCGAGAGAGGGCAAGTTTTGGTCGAAGATTAGGCCAAAATGGCCCAACCCCTGAGGCTCGTACTCGAAGTCTATGGGGAGTTGAGCCTCGAACCAAGTCAAGATGTAAAGTAGAGACCACGAAGGACATCGTGGATGGCTTGGTTGATTCTTACAACCTTATCTTCTATTTTATATAATTTCGCCTTGTGAGCATGCGTGCCATACTGCCTCTTTGCACACGCGCTCATATGCAAGCACTAATGACACGAGTGGGCGGAGACAATCTAACCATAGTGTGCATATTTGAGGGCACCTACTATGGGCCTACTCCAAAAGTGTTTACTCATATTTTTGCTTCTCAAGGTCCCAAAGATATGTTCATTCTAATATCGCCGATATATGCACTTTTTCCCATAAAAAGTGTGCTTCAAGGATTGAGGTGTTAAAAATGTTTCCATTATGCTTTGAACCTCAACCCTTGTTGCAAAAGGGAAGCAAAGCTTCGGTTTGCATCCATGCAAAAGCTCAAGGCTCCTTTCTCTTGTGATACGGAGATACGATTTTTGGAGGGACCACTTTTGGGTGAATTTTGGCCGTTTTGCCCGGAATGGCCACCAACCCCATCTCCCCCTGCTTTCGCCCCCGGGGTTGCGTGCGCCACTTGACCAAGGGTAGGGGCAAATCCGAGAGGGCACATAAACCCGCATCGAATGGGGTGTTTCCCCCTGTGGCCTCTCCTCTTGAAGGGAGAGTTGTGAGTCACCCAATTGGGGGTATGTTGCCATTCTCCCCCATTTGTGTGTCACTTTCTCTCCAACGGGGAAAATAGCTAGAGGCGACCATGAAGGTTGGCAAGTGGCATATATTGGGACCTAAGTCCCATGTGTCTATAGCATCTTTGGTTGAAAGGATCCTCGCCGTGGCCATGGAGATATGGAATCATGAGTGTGGGCCATTTTGGCCATATTTCGCTGTTTTTGCCATTGCATGCCATATTGGAATTACCATATCTCCATGGGGCACAGGATCTAGCCAGGAATGAACTGTGATTATTGTAGCTTATGACCAAGGGTTGACCGCCATTGAGTTTCGTATTTACACCTCCGGCTCATCCGGAGGTATTCAACTTTTGGTGCGATCCATGATCCCCCCGTTTGCACCGCATGCTGCTTTCTGCCCCATCCGCGTGTTCATCCCCTTGGTGAACAGTAAGCAGCCAGCGTGACAGCAAGCGATAACCCAGGGCATGGAACCAAAGGGGATATCAGGGGTCGTGAATCAAGGCTTGGCGCGACAAAATCGCCAAGGTTTCCTACCCTGGACGGTCGCCCGAGACGGCCAATTTTGCCATTTTGGCAATTATGACCCCACTTGACGAACCCGTGGTGCCCTGATGCCGGGACCTCAGAGGGAACCAGGTTGGGTGAGGGCTCCAAGGAGTTCGTAAGCGAAGGGCATAGGGTCAGTTGCCTTAGCCCTACCTCTGGCGGGTCCGGACAAGGGGTCAATTTTGGAGATTTTTGAGCTAATATCAGTTTGGGCTGAAACAGCCCATTTTCGGCTACCAACTCCTAGGGGATAATGGCGGGGCCATATCTCTGGCTCAGAGAGGAATTGGGACTTGCCGTTAAGGGAGCATAGGGAGCCACTGTTGGTTGGCCTTGGAGCCCCTTGGTTACCAGCAACTCGCTTGTGGCTGGGCGGGACACCCCCCCTATTGGCAGGGTTTCAGGGTCCGGACTGGGCAGGGCATGGGTTGTGTTTGAGCCCCCGCCCCTGCCAGCCACTGAGAGGGACGGACCTGGGATTGGGATATGAGTTGGGACTGAGTGTCTATTGTCCTGTGATGCACTTACCCCAGTCCAGTCTTAACCCCATGTGTACATATCCTGATGTGTTGCTGTACATACTTTTGTTCCCTTGTTTCAGAGTGGCAAGGATCCTGAAACGCTTTGTCGCATGACACGAGCGTAATGATGCCCCTGTGAGCGCAGTGCTTTGCCTGCCTGCTTGCTTGCGCGTGTCAACCGCAGCGTCCCGTGGCCAAGCCCCCCACGGGAACGCGTCAAAAGCGTTTCACCGCCGCGGGGTTACCCATCCTTTGCGTGCCACTCAGGGCCACCTACCCCGAGCAACACGGGCTTCGCAGCGCCGCCCGGCAACAGCGCCGAGTCCGTGAAGGGGGAGCAGGGACCGGAACTCGGACATCAACGAGTTCCTTCGGCCGACCAGCAAGGCCGCACTCCCAGCTACAGCAACCACCTCCACAACCATCGGCCGACCAGCACCGGCCGCACTCCCAGTTCAGTGCTACATCAACCGCCTCAACAACCACCCCCGGGACCAGTCCGTCGAGGGGAACGATGGTGAATTGGGATGAGGCGGGCAAGACGTGGCCACAGCCCCACCCCCATGCGATGCGCCTACTGCGTGGGTTGCTGTGGGGGCAGCACTACCGCCACAGCAATCCCCAGTGCGAAGGCGGCATGCCCGGGAGCTTCGAGCTCCGCGAGGACATGGGCGAGGACCGCCTGCGGGCAGTGGAGCAATGGCTGCGGGTGGAAGGGTATGCGTACCGCTTCCGCCGCAAGCGCTGGAGGATCTGGACCCGCCCAGACAGGCCCGGCGAAGGGCTGCGCCCTGACGGGATTGAGGAGGACGAGGAGCCCAACGAGTACCCGTCGGGCGCCTCGACCAACGTCTCCATGTGGGAAATGATCGAGAAGGAGTTCCCGGAGCTGGGGAACGAGCGCACGCTGCAGGGCAGCAGCAGCAGCGCGTCTCCTGGGAAGGAGAAGCGTTCCGCCGGGGACAGGAAGCGGGACAAGAAGTGGCGGGAGTACCAGGAATCCCTGGCTGCCGAAGCTGCCCAAGGCGCCAGGGGCGGAACCCCAGCCCACAGCCCCCAACGGGCCAGTGGCGGTCACCACCCCGGCCACACCACCCTTGGCGACTTCCTCGAAGTCGCCAAGCAGGCCAAGGCCAAGCCCCGTACGCTGCATCTGAGGAAGTCAGGCCCCAGCAGCGACGTGGAGTCGGCCCACCGCGGGAGGATGCCGGCCGACCAGGCCAGCTCCAGCAGCAGCGTCGCTCCCCCCAAAAGGGATGTGGCGCGCGCCTGCGAGCGCACCTGTGGGGTGCCCTGCAACCTTCGGGCTGCCCGGCACCGGGCCACGCAGCGGAACGCTGCCGTGGAGGGCACCGTCAGCATCGCCCAGGAGGAGGCCACAGAGTGGGGCAGAGGCATGGCCTTCCACGCCTCGACCGTCGCGGCCATCGCGGCCGGTCTCACGGCTGCGGCCGCCCATGAGGCAGCAACTGCCCGGATCACGGGTGAGGTGGCGGCAGCCGCAGAGGAAGCCCGCCTGACGCAGGAGGCCATTGCCTGCAAGGAGGCTGAGGTGAAGGCGCTGGAAGACGCGCTTGCCCAACAGAGGGCAAAGAAGGAGGCGGAGGAAAGGGCCCACGCCGACGCGACGGCCAAGGCCCGAGCGGACGCCATCGAGGCCGCGCGACGGAAAGTCGCTGAGAAGAGGGCCAAGACAGAGGCGGAGCTGGCAGCCTTGGAGGCGGAGAAGGCTCGGCTGCAGCAGGCCTGGGAAGCCGAGGCTGCTCGCACCCCGGGAGGAGGCCGAAGGGCGAGCTGCCGCCGCCACGGCCGCCGCAATGGAGGTGGCATAAGCAAAGCTCCAGCGCAAGACTGCCCCGGGAGGATTCCGAGTGGAGACCCTTCGAAAGCTTTTCCAAGGGGACGCCTCCTCCAAGATGGCGCTGGATCCGGAGGAGGTGGACACGGGCAGCAGTGGGAGCAGTGGCCCCACCGCCTACCGACAGAGGAAGGGTAAGGGGAAGACCCCCGAGAGGTCACGGAGGCCAGCGGGCGCACACCCCCATGACTCCGACCCCTTCTTCACCGCCAGCGACGGGGAGGAACAAGGCCGCCGACATCGCCGAGGAGTGTCTGGCGGAGGAGGCGGAGACGTCCCCATGGATCCGGAGGGTGAGAGTGAGGATCTCCCTCCTCCCTACCGGAGCTCGGAGTCTTCTGCGTGCGGGACCGAGACGCCCAGGTGGGGCGAAATGGACGAGGATGATGACATGGACTTCGACTACACGAGGAAACCCCCATCCTCGGACCCACCGAGGCGACCCGGCGGAGACCCACCGGGACCCCTTGGCGGAGGACCATCAGGACCCCCTGGAGGACGCCCACCAAGTGGACCCCCTGGAGGCGGACCACCGGGCGGGGGAGGACCCCCTGGACCGGGCGGACCCGGCGGAGGCCCTCCTGGAGGACCCCCTGGGGACTCCGACGACCCACCAGGGAACGGCGACCCGGATGCCACCTGGCGTTGGATTGTCCACCTCCGCAGGAGGGTCCAGTCCCTCGAGCGCGAGGTAGACACGGGCAAGGGCGAGATGACTCGCATTGCTAGGGTCGCCGCGGGCGCACAGAAGGAGCTGGACATCGCCAGATCGAGATGGTCAAGATCGCCAAGGTCGCCACCGCCGCGCAGAAGGAGCTGGACATCGCCAGGGGCGAGACCAGGCTGCTGAACAAGGTCATCAACGGCCTGCAACAGCGGTTGGACGCGCTGGAAGGCCATGGGAGCGTCGGCAGCGACCACCCACCCCTGGAGTCTGGCTCGTCGAATGACGGCTGGGGACCTGGACCAGGTCCAGGCAGAGCCCACGCCCCCGGCGGAGCCCCCAGGAGCCGCCCCAGCGCCAGTGCCCCCTCTCTCAGCGCCCCCTCTCACCACAGCGCGAGCCGCCGCAACAAGCGCGTGCCGCCCGGCAGTGGCAGTGAGGAGTGGCGTGATGAGTGGCTCAGGGCGGAGTACCACAACCGCCGTCCTCCACCGCGGACACCGGTACGCCCCCGACGCCCCGCGCCAGCCCCGGAGCCAATCCCAATGGCTGGCGGACGTTATGGCGGACTCAGGAATGAGGTCCCCGGAGGAGACGTGGAGTGGGATGTTGGCATGGGTGAGGAAGACCTGGATGAGCTCGGCATTACCCCGCCGCGTGGTGTACGACGGGAGGCCGCTGAACGCAGCCGCCGGCGCCGTGATGAGGAGGCATACATGGAAGGAGTACGGCGTGAACATCTAGGTTCAGCGTACATGGAGGAACCACGGCGTGGCCACACAAATACCGGGGAGGAGATGGAAGTGGCAGCCGTGGGAGTCCGTGGGAGAGGCCGATGGGAACCTCGGTCGACCTCGCGGCCGGCGTTCATGGTCTCTAAGGCCGCGGATGCCGCCGTGTGGGAAGACCTGAAGGACATCAAGCCCCCCATGTACGATGGCAACCCCCTCAACCTCGACCGCCTCTTGGAGAAGCTGGACGATTGGGGAATCACCGTCACTGAAGACATGGATCCCGCAGATGCGGAGAGATATGTCTTCAAACGGTTCAGGTACCGCCTGCCGGAAGTGCTCCAAGAGCTATACTTCGTGGCGACCAAGGAGGGGAAAATCAAGACCCTCAAGGAAGCCCAGAAGTGGCTCAAAGAGCAGGAGCGGGTGGACGCTCCGCAAGTGGCTGCCAAGCAGTGGAAGTCCATCAAGCTTCAGCATGATGGTCGGGAGATCCGCCTACGGGATTGGCGAGACTTCCGGGGGCAATACACCCTCTTCCGCCGCAACGTGGAGGATTGGAATGAGGGTGACGAGCAGGCCCGCCTGCTCTCCATGCTGCCGGAAGCATGGATCAAGAGGGTCACCAAGGAGGAAGCCAAGCGGGCCAAGTCCAACCACACGGTCAAGATTATGCTCCCCAAAGAGTATCATACGAACGTGGTGGCTTGGACGAGGAAGAACGTGGCCCGGGATGTCAAACGGCACTCCCTGCGGAACGCTCTCCTCATCACCGTCTCGGGCGATCGCGAGAAGACCGCGATGTGGCGCCTTGATGATTGTGAGTTGAGCAGCCAGACCATCCGTCTGCAGGCCATCCCGGCGCGGATGAGTTGCGACGAGACTCTGGAGTGGGTTGGAGAGGAGGTACTCAAGGAGTACCGGAACCTCCACCACACCCGCGGGTTGAGGCCCAGCGACCGTGACGTCAACTACGTTGGCGAGGGGCCTGGCGGGGAAGCTGCCATAGACCCAGCGGGAGCCGATGGCGATGAAGCTCTCGTCGACGATGACGAAGACGATGAGCCCGCCGAGATGGCCGTTTGTGCCTTCGTGGCCAACAACCTGAACGCGGGGAGCAACCGGGGAAGCTGGAAGCCCCTGCAGCAGGGTTGGAAGAAGAAGGAGAAGAAGGACCCCCGCCGTATTGGCAAGCCTCCGCTGTCCTTTGGGGAGTTCATACGAGCTCACCCTCAGGGCTGTTTCGTGTGTTATGGGAGGAAGCAAGGCTTCAACCATGACCACCGGACATGCCCCATCCACCAGGCCGACACGGAGGCCTACAAGAAGGCGCACGGGTCGAAGAAGCGTGCACCCGCGGGTATCCGTGAGACCAAAGTGGAGGTCGACAAGGACGAGCTCCCCAAGCTGATGTCGGTGGGGACCGAGTTGGCCAAGGAGATCCAGGAGATGAAGAGGAACTGGGTCCCCAGGTCGGACAACAAGAACAAGGAGAACAAAGAGAACGACAAGAACGAGGACAAGGACAAGAAGGGTAGGAAAAGGGGCAAGAAGAAGGGTGTCAACGAGGTTGATGCGGAGGAAAGTACCCCTACTACCACAACCGACGCTCCCTAGCGGAACCCCTGCAGCCAAGGGCCCCAGCTAGGGCGGTCGCAGGATGGTGTCGTGGGAAGCGCCACACCATCCCAGTCGGGGAACGACAAGCACAAATGGACTGAGGCGGGCGGAAGGCCCGGTCCGGCACCCGACAGTCGCGGTGGCGGGGTGAGGGCAAGTGAAGGCACGAACCCTTGCACCCGTCCATCCTTCGCGACCAAGAATGTATTTGATGTGCTTCAAGATTTATCCGAGAGTATCGGAGGATCACCCGGACCGCAGCTGGACGCTGCAGATGAGCAGCCTGAGCCCATTGTCCACGACCTGCACCAGTCGCTTGTTGAGCTTCTGGAACGGCCGGAGATCCTGAGCTTGCACGCCGTGCGCCGAGTGGGGCGTGAGCGGCAGTTGCACCTTAAGGTCCATGCCTTATGCGGGGAAGTGGAGAAGGTCTTCGACGTGTTGGTCGACACGGGAGCTCAGGTCAGCTTGGTCAAGGCTGGCCTACTTCCGCCAGAGTGGTTGACCGACAGTCGGAAACCTGTCAGGCTGAAGGTGCCGAACGGCCAGTACATGGTGGGAGGCACGAAGGAAGCGGCCATTCCGCTGCAGTTCGTGAACCACCGTGAGCTGAGCCGCCCGGACCTCGGCAAGGAAATCCTCCTGTAAGGTCGCTTCTACGAGGCCGAGATGGACTGGGACATGATCGTTGGGTACGACTTCATGATGGAGACGGACTCCGGCGTTCTCCCGGCCCAGGCCTCCATGACCCTGTACCAGGACGACCAGCTCTCGTGGCTTTCGTCACCTGAGCACCATGTGGAATGCCAATGGATCCACCCGGAACGCAATCAGCTCGAAGTAGCCGCGCTTGGCACTGAGCCCACTGGGCCAGCAAACCAGGAGTACGGCGTAATGCCGGAAGTGGCGAGCCGAGTGGTTGCAGACCTGGGAGCTTCGAATCTGGCCCTGGATGCGTTCTCTTCAGGAACCTCCGCCCATCTGCGGATTTGTGAGAAGTACTGCAGCGCCCAGGACTCCGCGTGGAAGAAGCACTGGGGTCCGCATCAGGGTTTGATGTGGATCCACTGCCCCCGATGGGACATTCCAAGGGCGATAGCGAAGATCCGCAAGGACCGCTCCAAGGCAGTGCTGGTTGTTCCTATGGGATGCACCGAGGAGGAAAGCACCCGACGTTGCGTGGTCTCATTGACCAACATGACCTTAAACAAGGTCGTCCTACCGGCTTGAGAGAGTGTCTATCAGGACGCTAAGGGACAGCCCATGCCACCCCAGAGATGGCCAACGGAATTCCACTATGTGGATGGGGGCCTTGAACAGGCCGACACCACGGACTTCGTGTGCGTCAACCGCATCGTAGCGGAGCCATGGAGGCAATGCTTTGCGGTTTCCCCTGTTGACATCGGAGAATCAGAGGACCCCCTCACCGAAGAGGAGTTGGATCTGGTTCAGGGGTATATGGATCAGCCCTTTCACGACTGGGGAAGCCAGCGTGAGGGCAAGGGCCAGGACAAAGCCTGGTGGGAAGTGGACTCGATCGTCTCTAGTTCCTATGATGGGAATACCTTCGTAAAGAGGGTGATGGACCACATGTCCAGCCAGGACGAATCAATTGGCGGGAACCCACCCACCTACGGCAACCTATTCCGAGGCAAGACCAGAGATGGCCCTTTGGGCCACCTGGGAAGACCACCTGAGCCGAAACCGAGCGGGGTCGCTACCCCTCAAGTAAGCTCAGTGGTCCAGGTGCCCGGAAAAGCCAAGGCGGAGTCCAAGGAGTGTCCCAAGATCCAGGCATTGAGGGCCAGGCTGAAGCAGAAGTATGGTGAAACCTTCTTCAGCGGAAAACCTGTGTTTCCTCCACCGGTGCGTGGACCGTATGGCGAGGCCAAGATACGACTGAAGCAGGACCCCCGTGTGTATCGACACCGGGAGTTTGCCCTGAGGGGCGAGAGGAAGGAGGCCATGGAGAAGATCCTCCGTGACTTCATCGAGAGAGGCTGGCTTGAGCCGTGCCACTCCGAGTGGGCCTCTCCGTGCTTCGTCGTCCCCAAGGAGGTGGCCGGTGAGTGGCGGCTCGTGGTCGACTACCGCAGCCTGAACGCCCAAACGCAGCATGACAGCTATACGCTGCCCCTCATTGAGGACATGCTGCAAAAAAAACACCGGCGGAGCATCTTCACCGTGATTGACCTGAAACATGGTTATCATCAGATGCCTCTCGACGAGGAGTCCCGTGTCTGCACAGCCATGAGCACCCCACTTGGACCTCTCCAGTGGAAGGTGATGCCCATGGGCGTTACCAACGGCAATGCGGCTTTTCAGCAGATGCTGGAGAACCTGCTTGAGCCGGTGCGCGACTGTGCGGACCCCTCCGTGGACGACGTGATCATCGCGTCCGGGGACCCCAGTATAAGCTTTGAGGAGCTCCTGGAGGCACATGAGAGGGACGTCATTCGAGTGCTGGACCTTCTGGTTCGGCACAAACTCACGGGCAGCAGTGACAAGGCCACCATTGCGGTAAGTGAGGTGGTCTTCGCTGGCCACGTAGTCGGAAAGGGGCAGCGAAAGCCCATACCTGGCAAGGTGGCTGCGATTGAGTACTGCGAGAAGCCTAAAACGGTCTCTGAGCTGCGTGCGTACTTGGGGTTCTGCAACTACTACTCGGGGTATATCAAGATGTATGCCGAGTATGCAGACCCCATGACGACCATGCTCAAGGGCAACCGAGAGGAGACCAAGAAGGGGTCCAAGAAGGCTCTGGTCTGGAATGATGAGTCCGACCGTGCCTTTGAGGGGATGAAGCAGGCGCTGCTATCTGCAGTGGGTCTGCACCTCGTGGATCCCGACCGAGGGTTCGTCCTGCGCACCGACGCTTCCGACTACGCCTTTGGCGCTGTGTTGGAACAAGTGCTTGACGATGGGAGGCACGTGCCCGTGGCCTTCTGGAGCCGAGTCCTGGCGGAAGGCCAGAGACGGACGTGGACGCCCCGAGAAAAGGAGGCGTATGCCATCGTCATGGCTCTCAGGAAATGGGCTGGGTACATAGCCCTCCATCCCGTCACGGTCTGCACCAACCATCAGAGTCTGCAGTCGTGGCACAAAGAGCACGTGGACACCCCCTCTGGTCCCGCCTCCCGACGGGCAAGATGGCATGAGACCTTGGCCAACTTCGACCTCACGGTTGTGTATGTTCCTGGCAAGGACAACACCGTGGCGGACTGTCTCAGTAGGTGGGCCTATCCCGCCAGCAAGGGCATGACGGACGTGTCTGCCCATGGCGATGAGGCTGAGACCGCTGAGGCCAAGAGGATCATTGAAATGGAGCGCCTGATGGGGGAGGAGGGTGTTAAATGCTTCGTCCTCATGGCTGCGGATGCCCCCCTCGGAACGAGGATGGGCAGAGCGGTCAGAGTACTCCCCCCTGATCGAGCTGAGTCCGACAAGCACCCCTTCCCGGAATCTTGCCTCCAGGACGACTGGACCGACGACTACCCCAAGTCTGAGGCCTTTGCGGCCGAGTAGAGGGCTGTGACCGACCCTGATGACGGGCAGAAGTGGCCAAAGGCGCTGACTGAGGAAGATGGCAAGCTCTACCGGAATGGTAAGCTGCTGGTCCCAGAGTCCCG